>JAFJYH010000571.1:0-14591 GCA_017365405.1 Cadophora malorum | reverse complement strand
CCCAAATCCCTAACCACCTCCCCCACCCACTCCGCCAACATCTCCCTCTCAACCACAAACCTAATCCCCTCCGCCGCCATCCGACTCGTACACGCCTCCGGAATCGCATCCACCGCTTCCTTCTCCGCGTCCGTAACCGCTTTCCGCAGTTTGTCCAGCGACGCGAAAGAATGTTGCAGGAAAGCCGCTTTGCGGAGGAAGAGTCGTCCGATGTGCTCTTTGGTGCGGAAGATGGTGGAGAGCATGTTGGCTTGTTCAGATTTTCGGAGGCGTTTGAGGTTCTGGACTTGGATTTCTTTTCGGGCGAAGATGAATAGCAGGTTATTGGCTAGATTTGCGGTGAGGAATTCCTGCTGTTGGAGACGACGGCGAGCGCGGCGGAGGAGGGATTGGAGATGTGTGAATTCGGATCGGGAAAGGCTAAGGTGTGCGTTTAGGGTGGTGGAGACAGTTGTTGCGGAGGAGACTGCGCTTATAGGGGAGTTCGTGGTTGAGGAGGTGAGGTTGAGTGTTTTGAGGGAGGGGAGGGAGGATATGGAGCTGAATTTCGAGTCGCGGGAGCTGTGGACCACGGGCTTGCCTTTGCCTTTGTAGAAGATGTCTTTTTTGGTGTAGCTGGGTACTTCGAATAGTGGAGGGACGGTCACAGATTGTTTCGGGGTCTTGCCCTTCGTGATGCTACCACCTTGTGGTTTTGGCGCTGGAAGTGGTTTGACCGTTCCGAGGATCGCAGAAGGTTTCTTCGGGGTAGGTTTTGTGAGAGATAGGACTGTATCCCAGAGACGATCGGCGTTCTCTTGTGGTGTAGGTTTCTGTTCTTGCGTGGAGGGATTGGGTGACCTTCGTGGAGGGGTGTTGAAGAGTCGGCCGAGCATCTTCTTCATCTTTGATGGCGCTTTATTAACATCCGCAGATTTGTCCGTCGAAAGCCTCGGAGACTCCAGGAACAACGTCGAGAACCTCTTATCCATCTTGCCCACATTGACCGAAGGTCCGGTACCTCGAAGTTGGGACATCGATCTGAAGAGTGAGGTATGGTGGGGAGGATCGTCCGGCTGGAGAAGATTCCTGAATGGCGCAGAACCAATTCGACCTCTCGACAGTATGTTCGGCGAGTATCTATAGCTCTAGGCTATGTTACTTGTAAAGGAAATGATGAGGAAATACGAGTACAAGTGTGTGATCACCGAGTCGTCGCACCACTAAACAGAGTTCACCCAGAAAGCGAATAATGCGAGTGACAAATGATAACAGCACAGCACATGCCAGCTCGCCTGCGAGAAAAACAAAAAATATAGTCAACAATTCAAAAAGTAACGAAAACACCGAGGATATAGATCGAGATGCAAAACGCCAACAACAGTAATAAATGAACAATAAGAAGGAGCGAGAGAGAGGGAGACGCAGTCTTCCAGAAATCCGGAAGATCTGACAGACATGAGGCGAGGTGGGATGATCTGCATTGATAAGGGTCGTCTGTACTGCCAAGTGAAGCCGTGCACGAAGGGGATTCAAGATGTCTCAGATTCCTGGTCCTGAAACCCGTCTCTTCCGCCCAAACAATCAGCTCGCTTGCTCTATTTATGGATAGGAAAACAAATGGGGACGGGGACTCACGGACTGGACCCCGAGGATCCCAGATTTCCAGGACCCTCAGCCGCATCGCAAGGTTGTTCCCTTCTCGTCGAAGAGTGACATGCGAGATGGTGAGTAATGAGTCCGAATTGGTGGTGTCAAGTGTCAGGGAAAGTTAAAAGATGATCAAGAGCCACGATGAGGAGATGAGGAAGGGGTCGAAGGAATAAGCTTTTGGAATTTGATGAGAACTTGCTTAGGAGATCTAAAAAGCAGATTGCCGTCGTACTGTTCCTTTCTTCTACCGTTTGTTATATTTCCAGCCCCCAAAATCCTTTCCCATCCGGCTGTCCAGCGAGCAGTATCCAGCAAATCCTTCCCAAGTCCATCATCCTGTGTCCCATTAATCTCGCACTGACATTATCATATCATATCTCATGCCCAGATTGTCGCACAGGGTGTGATTGAGTCGTAATGGTAGTTATGACTTAGTCGTCATCCTCATCATCGTCTGCGCCAACCTCCTCGAAATCCTTTTCCTCTGCGGCTTTTGTGCCTTTGGTCTTGGCAGGGACGGAATCGACTTCGTCATCATCGGCAGAGTCCTCGTCTTCCTCTGGGTCGGCCTCGTCGTCCTCATCGTCAGCTTTGGCGGGAGCTTTAGCCTTGGGAGCTGCTGCTTGATCGGCGGGAGCTGGCTCGGTTTTGCGCTTCTTCTTTACGGGCTGTGCTTCTATTTGGTGGTCAGTCTTCGTCTTGCTGATGGATAGCTGCTAGTGGTGGTGGAATTGGGTAGCTATGAAGGGATAGGGTAAATCGCGCATACCTTCAGCGCCGTCTTCCTCCTCAGCATCTTCCTCCTCTTCTTCCTCCTCCTCACTCTCATCATCATCGTTTCCACCTGCATCTTCTGGCTCGGAGTCTTCATATCTGTTGCGGATCATCAGCTCTATCATTACGGGTGTATTGGTAAGCAGAGACAATGCGCTGACATGTGCGCGTTTGTATCGGCGCATACAGCCTTATCATCAACCATATCGCATTGTAAAGCTCTGATATGGACTGTGAAGCTGCAGAGAGTCCAATTGATGTCCTGGATGCGATATGGCACGAAGTGCGGTGGAAATGTGGGAATAACGTACTCTTCTTCTTCCTCGCTGTCGTCGCTAGGGAGCGCAACAAGCTCCTCGTCATCTTGCTTCCTCTTTCTGGTAGACATTTTTGTTGTTATTTGAAGAACAAAAGTTCAATTGGATATTCTGACGTTGGAAGAAGATGTGGGGGAAGTCTCGATGATGGAGTGTTGGTCGTAAAGGTGGGAAGTTGGGAGAAGAAAGGGAAGGGAATGGGGGAGTTGAGAGGTGGGCGAGAGGGGGATCAACTTGCCATTGGGTGAGCGCATCGAGCTCACCTCACCACCCGACTGCTGGGCTGGGGCTGGCTGGCTGGCTGGCTCTGGTGGCCCACAGTGATAGAGCTCGGACCTGAATTCCTGGGGTGCATCGAGCACATCGCACGTCACTACAACCTAAGCGGCCCGGATAAGGGAACGGTGGATGCGGCGTGGAACTAGCCATGCCGTGCCACTGATTGGGCTTAGTGAGGCACGTGTATCGAGAGGGGGAACTTTGGATTGGAAGATGGGATGTTCAGGGGCATTTCTTGAGGCTGGAATAAACAGGGTTTGGGAGGACGAAAATAGATGAACAGAGGTGTTGGGCTAGTAAAGGATAGGAGGAGTTGATCCGGTCTCGGATTTCTGTCAGATCAACTTTACTGGACCAGCCTGTCTGTACTGTACCTACATCTGTCAACAAAATAAATATTACTCGTGTTATTACAGAGAGAATACATCATATCTTAATCATGCTCTCAGCAGTCTCACAAAAGCCATGTGGTCTGAGACCTAGCTGTTGTGGATAGGCTTTGTTGGGTATCATCCATCTATCAGCTTGGAAAGCCAGTCGCATCAACATTGTTATATTTGAAGTCAACCTCTGGTAAACCCAACCTACATAGATAGCTCAAGTATCCTCAATTCGATTTCCAAGTAATAACAGATTTTAACAGTCCACCGCTAGCCAGAATTACTTCTGAATTTCATAACCCCACTCTGAAAATGAGAAGGCTGGGAGGGACGAGGGGATGCCAAGATATGTCCAACCGACTTTACCGAGCCCCTTTTCTACACAACAAACTCAACAATTCGAAATCCCAAAGGCTTATAATACCTGCAATCAGAAATCATTACTGGCTGAAATCAGAAGCCTTCGACTTCTGCTTCAGAGAGACCCTGAATTGCTTCAGCAATATGTGAAGCCTTGCTCACAGTTGGAGAGTCTATACAAACTTCGAACCCAGATCTCGAATTGATGGATTCATGGATTCCGAAAGGCTGTGTCTCTTCCAGAGAATATGTTTAAATAACAGAGCTGATCTGAACAGAACCCAGTGCTTGGCTCCTCAATACCACCAAAGGCCAAGCGGGGACGGAAGCTCGTCCCTAGCATCTCTCCAGAGATATATGGCAACACCCTTGCATCATATCAGATGACTTCTGGATCTCTTCATCTGGCCATTCATATCACCGTACTACATCCACTTTCCTCATCTGGAAATTCTTGATCCACCCAATTTGGGTAGCTGCGAGATGGGTCCTCTGTCAATTGAGTTGTTCTACTTCTTGAACTCTGAAGTTCAGGAATTCTCATTTCGTTCATTATTGCTTCATGGTATGTTGTTTTTTTAATTCTAGGTTTTCCCCTTGAATTTTGTTCAATTTTAAAATTTTGATAAAGGCTTTCATTGTTGGGGGAAAAGATCTTGGGATTTCTTTGCCCTTCGACTGTATCCGCATGGTTCTGAAATCAACACTTGAGAGGTCCTTGGTCTGCTTTGTTCTGCGTAGCATACTTCCGCAGTAGTAGCTGCAAGAAGCTGTGTGCCCTTTTTTAACTTGTATTTTGTGTTCTTGTATGCATTCAGAATATTATTAAGATTCGATTTTGAGATTGTCGTCGCGGATCATTATATATTCTTGTTGAAACACTTTCTTGTGTGCTCTGTCTCTATTGCAGTCTTAGTATAGAGACTACTTTACCTACTTCAGTCCAGTACAGGGACTGCCAGAACCGAATTGCCGAAGGACGACTGCCCGTGTTCTGGTAGATTGAAGTCACATGACCAACATAATCGATGATCGATGTGCATTCAGAGGCTGGACTACGAAGCAATGACCTGAGAAAGCTATTCAAAATATTCGAGGATCTCGGCTTTGAAGTGTATTCTGCTACAGATATGTGATTGTTCTGTTCATAGCAGGCCCTTGGTGGCCAGGGCATTCAAGGGAATAGAGATCAAGTGTCTCCTCGAGTGGGTAGGTATTTGTCAAGAGACGAGCCTCTTCTCTTAGACGAGTGAGCTTCCCTTATAACTCACTGAGATTACATTGTCACTTGGCAAGATTTTCCCTATGCTTCGGGGCAGAAGGACTTTGATGGCGATGACGATGCATTTCCAGCCGTACCCAGAGAGGGTGGAAAGCTAGTGAGCTACCATGAAAAAAATCGACGCTTTCAGCAGCGGCGTCAATACAATGACGACAAGCCCTGAAAATGGTTTAGCTATCGGGTCGGAGACGCAGAATGCAAACTTCAGTGATGCTGAACAGCTGTGCTCGATCTTGAATGCAAACATAGCTGAGTATTCGAGGTAACTCGGTTAAGGCTTGGCATTTGAGGAGGAAGTAGCGATTCTCTATTTACTGGAAGTGTGAATGACGCTGTCCATTCGAGCCCGTGGATGGTAGTGAAGCGCATTGATACAAGCACAGCGTTCAGCTTCTACCTGCGCCTCCAACATGTTCCTCTGATCGCTTTCCTATCGCGGAACTTCCCACGGAACCATTTCTATATTTCACAGCTAGCTTGCTGTATATTTGCAAGAGAACACTCGAGAGCAGCCGTAAGCAGTGTAGGTGGGCACAAAATTAAAGTCGTCGTTTGATGTTGCTCGGAACCACGGTACGCTGACAGTGAACTATCCCAATCCAGCCTCATTGAACGTGCGCCTGGTCTGCTCATGGAGAGAGCATGCTTTATCATGGGCGTGGATATTGGCAAAATGTATATCGCGTTCAATACTTCGTCTGAAGTCGTTCATATTCAAGTCAATGACCATTAACCTGCTGCAAGGTATATTCCGGACAGCTTTCATCACCTTCATCTCAGCTACTTTAACACCGCCAGAAACTAAATTGTCCGTCTGTTTCACCCTAAACAAATTGGCTAGAGACTGTGGAAATTTTGGAGACGGGTGGAGCAGTCGACTTCACCTGTTTGGTACAGCTCTGAGCTCAATCGGTCGGCAGCAGAAGGTGGCCGGCGCCCCCAATCGCCTTCATAAGCAGCAGCTCCCTCCCTCGCTGCCCTTCTCTCTTCTCCAACAACACTCACCCCCAGTCACCCTCCAGCACCCCGAATAGCTTTACGGATAACATCATTCCAAACATTGTTAGCACTAACCAGAAGCACTCGAATTACCTCTCAATTGCTCTATCTCTTGCTCCTTGCTCCTTGTGCCCAGACAACACAGCCATGGAGCTCGACGACACCTCACTGAACGGCAACAACGCCAATCCCTCTGCCACTTGGGTGCGCGACGAACTCAGCATCAATATCAGCTCCCAACTGGCCGCTGGTATACTGCTCGATCGAGCCCTCAAGCCCAAAAAGACCGAGTTCCTATACAGCCACTTGCCTCCACGCTCTCCATCATCCGTCCCCTTCTGCGCTTCGACCGAAATGCTCAAGAGAAAGTACCGACGCACAATGTACAACAAGATCCAGCTTATCGAAAAGACCTTCGGCTCCGAAGTCTTAACCTACCAGACTCCGCAGAAGATGATCAATGATTTCGAGGAGGATTGCAAGAGGGTCGAGGAAAGCTACCGAGATCCGAACGGAATATCGCAGATTATCATTCAGGCAGAATTGGAGAGCCGCTACAAGAAATTCGAAGCCTGGTTGGATATGTACTATGACGGACTCCTCAATCACGAACTCGAAGCCCGGTACGATGCCAAAATGCAGGTTCTCGGACGACGAGAGGAGAAATCACAAACTTACAACTTCTATTTTCGCAACGGGAAACTGTTTACATGGTACAATGTGCCTCCGAGCGGGAGGCTCGTTCATGAAAAGGTCTCTGATTGCCCTATACCACTGAAAGCTATTTGGCAACGCCTTCTCAATGAAGCCCTGCGGAAAAGATCAGATTACACAGACGACCTCTGCTTCTTCGATATCCTTTTGAAGGCAGTCAAGCACAAAGAGCCAAGCAATACATATCACATGAAGAATTCAATCACGGATTTGGAGCAAGGATTCATGCGTTGGCGGATTCTCCGCGATCTTTGCCTCAAGATCAAGAAAGTAGCCACAATGATCCTGAAAAGATTTGGCTACGAATACTTCTTCGACGGAAGAAAAGAATTCAGCAAGTTCCTCCACTTCTGGGCTATACGTTACTGTCTGGTCGCCGATAACGCGTCGAAGAAGGAAATGACGGAGAGAGACTGGGCGAAGGACGTCGGCAAGGTTCTGTATGCTCTCCTGGAATTTTTGAAGACATCTCACGATGCTCTCTTGGAAAGAGAAGTGAAGGCAAAACTTGAAAATACCTTGGAAATTATCACGAAAGACGGCCTGACTATCACGCCGAACACCCCAGACCAGTTCTGGGTCTTTCGAGGGAAACTTCGCACGCTAGGCAGGGGCGTCTTGAATGCTACGGAGGAGATCTCAGCGCTCCTAAGGAAAAGTATAACTTCGTCGGAATGCGGTGAAGAGGTGGGTGAGTTCAAACTTACCAAAGAAGAGTTCAGCCTACCGCCGGATCGTATCTTCCGCGAGATAGAAGAAGATGAAGACGAAAGACTGAGGCGGGAAGAGGAAGAGGAAGACTTCGATTCCGATTCTGAGTCTGAAGATGAAATGTTCCCTTCCATCAAGGACGTGATCATTGACCGTATCTGGAATACACGACCAGAAAAGGGTCGAATTGCAAGCCATCTTGTTGATACACGGTCGAAGGTACTGACTCCTTGTCTCAAGGCGCCTCCACGATTTGCTGCCGAAACTGCTCAGCCAGCATCTCAACGAGATCCATCTACCCAGTCAACTTCCAGTAACTCACAACGACGTACAGGTATCCCGATGAGATCAAAAACTGCACCGGCGCAGAACGTAACCGACTTGAACCCTCGAAGACGGCAACGCAGCATGGCACCTAGCCCTGGCCCTTCAAAGCAGGCAAGAGCGACCATGATACATGGCTCTTCCCCTCTTTCAAGCCTAGCTAGACTTGTAACACCTCCATCGAATGCCAGAGTCGAGGCAGTCAATGAACAGGATAACGGCAGCAGTAAGATTATCCTTATACCAACACTTCGTAACCCGACCGTTGACCAGCATAATCGCAGACCGGCGAACCTTCCCAACCAGAGTCGTGAAAAGTCCAACCAAACGAAAGGTCACCAAATGCACGACCAGAGAGGAGCTCAGCAACAACATGGCCAACATGCGTTTGCACAACAGAACGGTGGATCGTAAGTTTTGCCCCTCACATTGAAGAGATATTTGCTAACATCTGTATTAGAGTACCCCCAGTAGATACAGCACAGAGCCCCGCTGCCCAGCCTACTCCAGGCAACTTTGATCCACACAATTTTACCGGCAGTCCCATCAAGCTCGAACGAAGTGACCCCAGAGACAGGTACGCAGTCTTGATCACCTTGTTGAGGCAGCCATGGATACTGACGATGAGCTATAGGCTGAACCCATGGCTGAACGACCCCAAGATCAGCGTCACTCGGTTCATGCCAACGACACATCGCCCTGGAGAGCCTCTTGACCCCCCATCACCGAATATCGAGCACCTTATTGGAGACCAGAAGATCAACAAACCTAAACCTCCGTCCGCACAAATTCAAGCACAACACAAAACTCCAGAAGAAGCATATCAAGCCTCACCTGCTGGTAAATTGTACGTGTTACCTTCATGCCACTAATGGTCGGCCCTTGAGACTTCAGACTGACTTTCACAGTGCCAAACAAAAAGCAGATGATGCCCTCAGTACCGAACTTGGCGAAAATCCTCGTTGGCCATCGAGTGTCTTGGAAGCCGGCGTACCATTCACAGATGACTGGCCAAGCAAACAAATGCCTCCACCTACGGGATACTCATCGTGGGAACAATGGCGCAAGTCACAGAGCGAAGGAGGAACTGTTGGACACAAGTTGAACGACAAGGAGTTCGATGCTGAGATTAGTCGGGCTTTTGATTAGGTTACATAAAAGTTCTTTGCTTTTTTTTCTTTCCTTCTTATTCATAGCACAAAATCGAGGTGCAGTTGGAAACATGGCGTCGAGGTTGAAAGTTTTGTATCGTTAGTTCAAAATAACACAAAAAGCATGTTTCTTTTTATACGGGTTTTGGTTTACAGCGAGAATTGGAGTTCATGATGGGTTATTCACCATACGACTATGATGACGACTCTGACTTTCTGATACCTTGCTGGTGAGATGGATAACTGGCACTTGGAGCTTAGTCGAGCGTTTTTCCGGCTGGTACGAACGTAAATGTTTGCATAACAGACTGGAGGTTGCGAGTGTCGGACCAGAGTAGATGTGGAGACTTACGTTCCCAGTTTGAAAGTGATGTTTACGCTTTTGATGGTGCAGATATATGAAAGTGGAGGAAAGCGAGGAGAGAATGATGTTTGTTCTGACGAGTGAGACACTCAGAGGACGGGTCTGCAGCGGGTGAGTTAGAAGAAGTGTGGAATTGAGGAAGAATTGGGGTATTGAGCGAGTAATAGAGAGGGCGGGTGGCCGGAGCAGGTTTGGGAGTACTCTTGGAGTGTTTGAGAGGGTGGCGGAGCAAGGAATTGAATGGGGCTTGGATGAGATAAAGATACTGCTTCGCATTGAATGTTAGGAGTCTGTTTTGTCACATTCCCTAGGTACATGTTTTCGAAAATGAATAAACAGCCCTCATGGTAGCCTTTGGCAAGTACTTAGCCATGGCCAGATCGTCCTTTTCCCTCTGGAGGACTAATGTGAAGAAATTAAGCCCTATCAAATTTCTTCAAGCACGGGAGAATCGAATACGAAGCTGGATTTCATGTTCCTCATGTCAGTCGGCGAGGCATCATCTCGTCACGATATTTCTAGTCACCGGGATATCTTATACTTCGTAAGCGGAGGTGATTTTTATAGGATTTTTCATAGCATCGAGCAAATAGGCTTGTCAATGTGGAAAGTAGAGGAAACCGTTACTTTGGAGCATGAGGTATTTTGCTGAGTCTTTGAAATGTGATAAATGTAAGATCATATTCGATGGATGAGCTCGCATGGGATTTGCCCTCGATCACTACATCCGAAGTCAACTAAAAGCTTCGGTAAGAACGAGTGATGAAGTATGTAGATGACAGTCAGTCAGAAACTAAGGATAAACAATTATTTGGAATGCTAGAAGATCTCTGCGAAATATTTAGCCACCTCATGGTGCAAGTAGAGCGGGGATTTGTTGTTCTAGCTCATCCTTTTGGGATTGGATCTTGCTCACGGATTGTCCCACTCAAAACTCCACGAATTTGATGCTGGACGTGACGTGGTCTTAGTGCCAATAGTTAGAAAGCGTGCCAGTATGATTAGTCAATCCTAGTAGAGCGAGAGCTAGTAAATTTAAGAAGAAAAAGTTCAATTTTTGGGCTTCCTTGCCGATAGTCCCCTCGGCCACATGAAGCCAAGATCATGAGAGAGTCTGCCTCGAAGGGTCATCGCTCACCATCACAGCCAACACTAGCACGCTGTGATCTGGGGTTCCCCATCCCTTTTCAGACAAAAGGCTTCCACTTCTCCTCACACCACCCCAAAAACTTCTCCCCATGTCCTAACCCACCATCCTCCACCCTCTTCATCGCATTCAAAATATCCTTCCTCGGAGACCCACTATCAGGTCTCACCCTGCCCCAAGGAACCACACAAGCACCATTCTCCACTCCTTCTCCCAACCCCGCAAAAAGCTCCGTATACGCCCCAAATCTCGCGTCATGCAACAACGGCTTCACGAAAACCATAGTCAACGCAGAGACACCATCATATTCACCCGTCTTCAAATTCCCCGGGTTCTGAGCGACGCTGATAATTCCATCCTTACCATTCCCATCTCCACTGCCTCTCCCGAATCGTCTCGCAAACTCCCGAGATAAAATCCACGTACCAGCTTTAGAGATCGCGTAATTCTTCACCAGACTACTCGTTCCTGTCTCGAGGAGAGAGAAGTCAATCCCGTTTGGGGGCGTGATTCTTCAGCCATGTAGCTCGATGTCCAGACTACCCTCGCTTTCCCGCCTAGGGAAGAAGCTGATGCGGTGCGTAACTGTGGTATGAGGAGCGTGGTGAAGAGTAAAGTGCCGATGCAATTCGTTCCGATGGTTGGCTCGAAACCTTGGGCTGTGCGATCGCCGAGGTGGATCTTTGTTGCGCCGACGGCGGCGTTGTTCCAGAGGATCTCGAGGCGGGTTTCTTGGGTGGCGAATGTGGATGCTGCGGTTTTGATGGTGAGGAGATCGCTTAGGTCGAGGTGCAGGAATTTAAGAGTTGAGGGTGCGGGGGTGATGGATTATATGTCTTGAATTGCTTTGGTTGCTTTGTCCTATGCTGAGGTTAGTATCTGAATTTTTGATGTGATGAGGCTTTTGCTGAATTGTTAGAGTTACCTTGTTTCGAGATGCCATGTAGATTGTTGCTCCTGTGCCGTAGAGGAGCTTGATGAGTGCGTAGCCGACCCCAGTGTTTCCTCCTGTAACGATGAAGACTTTGCCTATTTGAGAAGGAACATCCTCTTCTGTAAATTGAGGCTTGGGAGGGAACCATTGATTACGCAAGTTCCGGATTGTTGCGAGTGACATGGTTGTGGTGGTGAAGTAATGACGGAGTGTTTATGGTTGTCGCTTTAATATGCTGGTTTATTGATATTCCTGCTGGCGGCAGTACAGTGGAAATATAGTCCAAGAAGTCTGTTGCGTGGAGTGGACTCGAGAAGGTGATGGAAAGTTGAAGTCTGATAGATATGGATATCCAATTCCTGGATACTGATAATCACAGGGAGTGAGAGTCAACATGGTATGTACAGTCCCAGATTCGCATATATGGGAGTGATGCACGTGCCACATTCGGCACCAAAATCACGCCGCCTCTCAGTGGAATGTCTCCGGGACGTGACCGGAGAAACGATGTCCTACTATTTTGTACTGTGGATGTTAACCTGAAATTGAAGGATTTGCTTACCATGGATCGACTGCCATTCGTCCATCGCGTGGTTTGAAATAAACACCGAGCTTGCCAGCATGTGTGTGCTTTTCAAGCGAGCATGGCGATGGGACCATCGCTCATGACCCCTTCAAGTGCTTAATGAATTTTCCAGGCATCAAAAACACCCTAATCACATGTGTAGATGTTACAAAACTTTGGACAGTCAAAATTTATCTCGGACCATGCAAGTCCAGCTACCAACATTGAAGTGTCGGTTGGAAAGAGACGGGGAGGAGTAAGCGAGAACTGCACCGAATATTCTGCAAGCGATGTGAGACACCATCTGGTCATCTTATACTGCCTTATCTATACATAATTACACCTAAATCGACTGACAGTAGCGTCTCATAATTAAGTTGAGGTTGATCTTGGACGTTTTATCATGTCTTGCTTCTGCAGAGCGCAGGAGTACATTTACAGCATGCCCGATCAACCCAACGGCAGTGAAACCAACAGCCGCCCATGTCAACCCAAGGAATGAAGTGACCCAGGTGGAAATCCCATTCTAGATTCTTCTTTGACCAGCCACGGAGGTTATCAAGGCCGCTGAAGTCAGCATGAAGACCAGCGCGAGCTACCAGATATCAGTCACACAAAATGCCTCAATATCGAAATCTGCAATCTTACAAGAATTATCACCAGCACTGGGAATTTCTTGCACTTGTCAATCCACTGCAGTCCCAAAAGCACCAAACTTAATCCCAAAAACACAATCCCCAATACCAACATCACACACGGCGCCTTCGTACGTATGATATCCAAAGGAATGGACTCCACAGGAAATAGACTCCCGTTCCTCTGAAAGCTGACAATGAACGGATCATCCGTCCTGAACGTGTATCCTAGAGGCTTTACTTTGCATTCGAGAAACACATTCAAGGGAATTGGCGATCCGCCAACGTAGCCGGCGCAAATGGAGAGGTAGTGTGCTGTGAATACCCACCAGTGGATCCCATCGGTGATTTCTTGCGGTGTGAGGACTGGTGAGGTTGAGGAACTGGAAAGTGAGGAGTTTGAGGTTGATGGAGGAAAAGCAGCGGTGCTGTTTAGATTGTAGGAGTACTGGGATTTAGTCAGGAGGTATCGAGTGATGGATGGCAATTGGGACGTACCTGGGCAATGGCGAGTTTGTTCAGGACACCATTTTTGTAGCCGGATGTGAGGAGGAGGATCGAGAAAAGAGAGCTCAGGGTCAGTGAAAGTAGCACTACTAATTCTACGTATCGTGAAAGCTTCATCACTTCAAACTCTTTGGGTGCGGTTTGGAACGGTTCGGAAGACGTGCATGGCAAAGCGGATCGACCTCTATTTGACTTTACACTCCGCCTACACTGAGACGGGTCGAGCAGTATTCAATACTTGGCCAATTCAGAAGCACTGATCACCGCTATTCACTACGATAAATAATTCTCGTATCTATTATTGAAGGGTGAACCTAGCTTTTGGTAAGTAGACTCTCAATTCAATGGCTTGGGGTGGCGCAGCCGATGCTACAGGGAGCAACGCCACGTTCAGGGGTTTAGCGAGGCCTATTCAGGTCATTGAAAACATCGTGCTCGCGCAGCCGATGTCGCCTCTTTCGAGTATCATCCTCTTTCTCGTGTTCTATTTTGTTGTTGAACCATTGTATATGTATCATCCTGGTTTCGTACGATCTGGTCTATGCCATCTGCGCAACTTAGACACGCGAATACTTCGTCCAGATCTCGAACTTGGGCATAGTCTACTACATGCCGCATCTTGCGAAGAACCTCTTTTGAGAGCTTAAAAGATTTATCTAGCACTTCAGCATTTTCTAAGCTTTTCTTGCCTCGCCAGTTGAAATAAGTAAGAACAGTTTCTGCAACCATCCCCTTCATCACATCTCCTCAGTAGATCACTCCAAAGGCCTGCTTCCAACGCTCCTGCCTTGAAACGTTCGTCTGCCTCGGATACATATCTATCCCGAATTTTGTTGAACACTGGGATGACTGTGAGCTCAAATCTATCCTCGGCTGTATCTTCATCATCGTCCTCTTCTCTTAAGAGCATTTCGATCCACCACATCATCTGTTCTTCAGATCCCTCGTACCCTTTACCAAGATCCCAGCCGCTCTGCATTGCCTTCTGGCGGATCGTTTTCCCAAATCGATTCAGCCTTATGCTTCACCCAAGTAGCCTAATTCCAGAATAGGCCAACCAGAAATTCAACACAACGGCGATGGAATAGAGTACCATGAAATCGCTTTTCTCCTGGTGATCCAAATCTCCCGTCATTTCCGATGTTTTCAGTCCAAGTAAGGTAAGCAAGGATGTGAAGACATGGAACAAAGGTAAATGTTACGATCGTCAAGGTCTCTGGTAGTGGTCCAAATAGCTCATATCCAGTGCAGTGAGGCCTCGCAATGTGTTCTGCGAATTCAAAACGTAATTGTGCATCACTGCGTACGAAGGACGTCGCGATGGACCATAAACTGTTGAGTATTGCCCAAGTCGAAATGTTGGTTCTGATTTCCCGGACGATATCTGTCGGAGATGAATCGAGTGAGACCTTGGGCAGCCTCATTGCGTAGCCTTTCTTGAATGAAGCTGCCATACAAAGGAGGTACATGAACGGCAATTTGTAAAGTAACGTCCCACCCCTCCCTTCCTGTCTCT
>JAFJYH010000570.1:0-14638 GCA_017365405.1 Cadophora malorum | reverse complement strand
GTGGAGGGTTGAGGTTGTTATTGCGGGGAAGAAGAAGGGGAGGAAGGCGACGGAGGAGGAGGCGAGGGAGCTGTTGGGGGCGATAAGGGGCGTCATGGCGGAGATGGGGGGGAGAGAGATGAAGCCGGTGGAGGGGAAGGTTTTGGGGACGTTGACGATGTTCCTGGAGGGGAAGCAGCAGCAGCAGGGGAAGAAGGCAAAGAAAGGGGGAAGTGATGCTGCGGTTGGGGTGCAAGGGGAGGGAAGCCAAGGGCATTTGGGTGAAGGGAGTGGAAATGTGGATGTTGATGATAGTCGGGAGGTATCTCAAAGCTTGAAGTCGGTTGAAAAGGGAGAGGGATCTAAAGCTACTGGATCATGAGAGTGTGGGAGAAGATGTATATGCAATACCAAAAGGTATCGTTAGCAGCGATATGAGTGGTGGAAAGTAGGGTTTGCAAAATTAGGGCTGTCAGAATAGACTGATTTAACATACCATATACCACTTAGAGGTGTTAAGAAGCACGCATATATAGTCCCAATAGATACTCTAGCAAAGCCTGATAGTCCGGCTGGGGCTGGAATGCTTCCATAAGGAATCGAGCACATTTTGCACGTTAAGGAACCAGCATAATACACTGACTACAATTCCTTACCACGCATTGCAAGATTCGGTAAATGCACGCCAGATAAAGTCGAACTTGAATCGAGAATCAAGTGTAAATACACAGCCAAACCCCCTCAAAGTACAAAACCCTCCAACACCTCCCTCGTCCTCTTTCCCACCTCATGATGTCTATTCTCTTCCCAAACCTGCCCTCCCTCCCCAAACTGATTACTCAGATGCCCCAAAAAGAACTCCAGATTCTTATCCGCCTGCGGGAACGCATCCTTAAACGTATCGTAGATCTCTTTGACAGGCGGTTTCTTCTCCGCGTTCTGGATCTTATCTTGAAAGAGCGAGAGGTACTTTTTATTATGCGCGAGATCGGCGGCTGTATCTAATCTCCAGTCTTGCTCGAGATGGCCGACTATGATTTTTGAGGGGTGGAGAGATTCCACGAGGTTGAGTGTGCTTTGCCAGGCGTGGAGGATTTGGGGAGTTTCGATTTCTTCAGCCCTATTTAGGATTTAGCTTAGTGACTCCCTTCATAAAACTCACACCATCCCCAAGATTGGTAAGAAAAATAGAAAACTCACCAGATATGCGTACTCCTCCCATACATCGCATCACCAACAATGATCGTCTTCTCACTCGGCAACCAAAACAAAGTATGATCCACGGAATCGCCCTGCACGGGACCCAACAACATGATAGGACTACTCTCGTTGCCTTCTAGCAGGATGAAACTGTAGGGGTAGGGATCGGGTTTGCGTGGGTCCGAGGGGACATCTTTGCCGTAGATGGTGGGCCAGAATTTCACTTTCTCGTCGTATTCCCGGTCGATTCCTGCGCGGACGTAGGGTGCTGCGTAGAATTTTGCACCTGGGTGGGCGGAGAGGATGGGGTTGGCGGAGAAGTAGTGGTCTGGGGGGAGGGGGATGATTTAGATGGGTTTGAGTTGTGAGGAAGACTTGAGATTTGGAAAATTGGATCTGAGACACGGCAGGTTGAACTTACCAGGGTGATGATGAGTTACGAAGACGGCTTTGAGTGGGATGTCGGTGGTCTTTGAGATCCATGATACGACTGAATTGGCATCGGGGATGAGGAAGGGAGGATCGATTAGAATTGCGGATTTGGCACCTACGATCAGGGTGGTGACACTTGACAGACCCTTCTCTGAGGAGGAGTGGATGTGTGTTTGAAGAGGCTGAGGTGCCATTGTGAAGTCTTTGGGGTTCAAGTACAAAAGGTTTTAAAGAATATGAAGTTGCGTAGAAAGCAAGAGATGCGAAGATTTGACAAAGGATGAGCAGAAGCAGCTACCTGATATACTAGAAAGAGATCTTGCCGTACTTACTACCGCGACATGCTAGCCTAGGAACGATTCCGCAGTTACTGACAAATGACAAGTCTGGCTGAAATGATGCCATTCCCGTGTTGCCAGTAGTGAGATGGTGGGGTACAAGAGGGGCAGGGGGATTTGCGAGATGCGGGGTGATAGAAACTACCATGAACTACGGCAGTGCATCCGACAACGAGCAGTGTTGAAGGGAGGGATCGTGTCATAAAGCCAAATCGGAACGATGACTTGCACTACTAACGTGAGGAGAGTGGAGGAGAAGGAAAGTAGGGCGCTACGCTAATATTGGAAAAGGAAAGATAGACACTTGAGGAAGGTTGAAGCTGAATATAAACGAAGGTATGTGCTGAGAAGGTCGTCGAGGAAAATGAACGTATAGGATAGCTTTGAGCGATTTCTCAATGCTTCAATAATCCAGAATCAACTTTTTCTCCATGTACAAGTATGAAAGAAGGTCGAAGACAGAGATCGAGAAGTAGAACTATCTACGATGAAATCCTAATCGCTCGAATAGAAAGAGTCATCTTTCATGAATGCGACACGAGGAATAACGGAGTTTACATTGTTTTATCCTCAGAACGAAATGAGGAAAAATTTCAACTAAGCTGTCAGAAAATATGAAGTGTAGAAATACAAGGTAAACTTGCTTTCGGTTGACGAGATGATGTTGTGGACTGTGAAGACCCTTGTTAGGTTGCTTGTAGCCATTGGCACGTGTTTCGACAGGGGTTCGTCCTCCGAAGCCCAATCCAGAAATCTTTCAGCCTCACCCTTCAATTCTTCAATTGCGACCAGATATTCAAAGGCATTCTTCCGGACAAAAGCATTGTTTCTTCACAATACTTCTTCCTAGAAGAGATAGATTTGCGACCATAGTTTCCAATCCCAACCTTCACTGCTCAACAATACCGAGTCGTACTCGACGTGAGTCACTTTCGTCAAATCTCGAAACCCCACGCTGCGCTTGAACATTCCGTTCCAAAAAGCAACTACGATTTATCCAGACGCTGTGCCGAACAACAACCAAAGCGAATACAAAGCAACCGTCAATCCTGGGACGTCCCCGTAAAGACACTTCATACTTCAGTCGACAATCCAAAATATGCCGTCTTCAGATCCTCCTACCGTCGCGGAGACCACTCCGTCGTCAGACTCTCCTGCAGCGTCACAGGTACAAGAGAAACCACAAGGGAAGAACGGAGAGGTGAAGCCAGTGACTGCGACAGATGCGCCTGCGACGGGAGAGACGAAGTTGTCTAATGCGGAGCTGAAGAAGCAGGCAAAAGCAGAGAAAGCAGCTCGGCGACAGCAAGCATTAGCAGAGAAGCAGAGTGGTGCGCCTCAAGTCACAATAGCAGCAGTGCCAGGACCACAGCAGAAAACCGAGCAACAGAAGGGTGCCAAAGGGCAGCACAAGAGAGGCGCTTCAACCTCAGTAGATGTGCGGACTCTTCCTGTCAGAGGGGCACCAGCTGTTCCTGCTATCCCTGCGCAACCCAAAAAAGAAGACAAGACAGTCGAGTTCTTCAGACATCTATATAAGCAGAGGACGAGTACGATTGCCGGCGCAAGTAAGGAGGTTCATCCTGCGGTGTTGGCTCTGGGGCTACAAATGAGCAATTATACAATTTGTGGGAGTTGCGCAAGACTTGTCGCGACGCTGCAAGCTTTCAAAAGAGTAAGTCCTGCATGAACGATATTACCTATAGGGCAAAAATACTGACTACTTAAGGTTATTGAAACATATACCACCCCCCGGGGTACTTCCTTGACGCGGCATCTTACATCACACGTCCTTTCACCTCAGATCGAGTATCTGTCTTCCTGTCGGCCGATGTCAATATCCATGGGAAACGCTATTCGGTGGCTGAAGCTTGAAGTATCGAAAGTCGACATCAGTACTCCAGATTCCGAGGCGAAGGAGAACCTATGCGACGCTATCGACAGATTTATTCAGGAGCGAGTCACGTTTGCTGATCAGGTCATTGCTACCAGTGCAGCGGACAAGATCAGAGAGGGTGATGTGATTATGACATTTGCAAAAAGCAGCATTGTTCAGCGATCTTTAGTTGAGGCGCATAATGCTGGGAAGAAATTTAGAGTCATCGTGGTGGACTCGCGACCATTACATGAGGGTAAGCATATGGCAGCGGCGTTGGTAACGTTGGGGCTAGAGGTCAAATACTGCCTGATCAATGGGCTCAGCCACAACATTCAGGATGTTACGAAGGTGATGCTCGGAGCTCATGCGATGTTGAGCAATGGCCGTCTATATTCGAGAGTAGGAACCGCTCTTGTTGCTATGGAAGCCAACGATGCAGACAAGCCAGTCCTGGTACTTTGCGAGACCATCAAGTTTACGGAAAGAGTGGCTTTGGACTCGATAGTTCACAACGAGATAGCTCCAGCAGACGAGCTCGTGATATCAGGTGGAGCTCTTGAGAAATGGGGAGACGTCAAGAAGCTTCAACTGTGCAATCCGATGTACGATGTCACTCCGGCTGAGTACATTCAGATGATAGTCACGGAGTCAGGGAACGTACCGCCAACTTCAGTTCCGGTGCTGCATAGATTGGGCAATGAGAGCCAGGGCTAGGGAATGACACTCCGAGTATTTGCATGGACTTTAGACATTAGTTACCTAATCTGGGGGACCTGGTCCAGTGTATGATAGTGTAGTTCAACTGTCCCGAGGTACAATTCATGTTTACCAGTACTTAGCCTCCGGTCCTTGACTAATGAAACCTTTGATTCTCGATGACTTCAATTGCAAATTGAACAATACTTCAGCACCTGGCCGTGATGACCCGCCATGCTATACCTCTCCCTCCTTGACTTTGTACAGGTTCTCCATCCAAAACTCCCCCAGCATCATCACACCACTCTACGATTCCGACTCTGCTGCCTCCCTCTCTGCCCTCCTCGCTCTCTTCTCCAAAAGACTCGTCCTCCTAGCTCCCAAAATTGCCTGTTGTCTCTGCTCAACGCCCGTCAACCACCATCCGAAGCTTCCTCCAATGCCCGCAAACGCAGGGTACGCCCACAGCGATTCCTTGTTGAAGAATGGACGCATTTCGAG
This sequence comes from Cadophora malorum, assembly GCA_017365405.1. Classification (NCBI taxonomy): domain Eukaryota; kingdom Fungi; phylum Ascomycota; class Leotiomycetes; order Helotiales; family Ploettnerulaceae; genus Cadophora; species Cadophora malorum. The sequence goes on along the minus strand of JAFJYH010000570.1, from coordinate 9,613 downwards.
ACCAAGTTGCCAGAATCGAGTTGCAAGGCCTGTTCGCGCGTGTACAGTTAGCTTCTTGTTCCATTATAGAGGCTGGTCGTGGAGGGGTTCATAGGAGGGAGACCATACCGAAGCCAGCCCAGAAGAGGACTTTGTGGACCATTTTGAGAGCTCGCTTTGTGTGTAGAATGTGATTGGTGTGCGGAAGAGCCGCTGAACAGGTATTGAGGCTTGCGAGCTGTATGATGGGTTGCTGGTTGCTCAATTGCTTGCTCACATTCAATCGTGAGGTTGAGATGAAGCTCCCGGCATCGAGCCGCTAAGAAACCGCAGGGGTGCTGTTTCACGTGACGCGCGCGACCCTTGCTCGGAATTCTATTGAAACCAGACCCCTTCAACGCGATCCATTGGACCTCCATTCCACCACATGAGTCCAATCGCAAGATCTTAAGGATCTAATACTGGGCAATGGCAGCCGCGATGGCCTACAGCAAAGATGCTGCCGCGAGCAGCAGTACGGGACCCGTGAGGAAGAAGCTCAAGACCTCAGACATCCCGCTGTCCTCTGCGACGCGACTTTCAATCGATGAGCTTGCGCACAAGTTCAAGAAGAAGGGAGGCTACGACTCATTGCGCAAGCAGGTTTGGGAGGATCTGGAGAAGACTGTGGGTTCATGTCTGCTTTTAAAATGGCTAGGAGACTAATGCGATTTGTTCATAGGAATTCGAGAAAGAGTTCACGGAATCCCTACTCAAAGTTGCCGAAGACGAAATCGAGAAGAACCCATCACAGCTCCTGAAGTTGGAACGTGGCAAGGCAGCAGCTTTGATCGAGGGTGCAGTCGATCGAGCGGGCGTCTACCAGACCGCAGAAGCACGAATCGATGCCTTGATCGATGCACATATCGAGGATATTGAGACGGGAATCAGAGCGCTGAGAAGAGAGGATGTGGGAGAGGAAACTGCTGCTGCTGAGCACGCTCGAGGTGGCAAGACAGATGAGCAGTATGCCGAGGATGCAGCGAACAGAAGAGAGGCTAGGGAGAAAGTTAGGCAGGAAGCACGGGCGAAGGAGTTGGCTATCATTGATGAGAAGCGGAGAGAGGAGAGAGCCAAACGAAAGGAGCAGGAGAAGAAAGAAGAGGCCGAGCAGGAGAGGCGGAGAGCTGAGAGAGAGGCTAGGCGCAAGGCTGAGAGAGAAAGGGAGGAAGAAAAGGAGAGAGAGCGGGATCGTGATCGTGATCGTGATCGCGATCGTGAGCGGGACAGAGATAGGGATCGCGATAGAGACAGGGACCGTGGACGAGACCGTGATCGAGACAGAGACCGCGACCGAGATGATCGATACAAGCGATACGATGAGCCTCTCGTCCGTCGAGACTCGACCAGAGAGGCCAAGGAATCTTCTGCCAAGCCAGAGTTGTCGAAAGAGGAGATCGATCGCCTCGAGCAAGAAGCACTAAACGACCTGTTGAAGGAAGGCAAGAAACTTTCACAGCGTTCAAGACACCAGCTAGAAGTCGAAATCGACGAGAGTCTAGCACCGCCTCCCAAGAAAGCTACTCCAGCTTCTGCCATCAATCCTATTTCTCGAGATTCGCCAGTCAAATCCGACGTTAAGAAACCCGTTGCGCCTCCGACTGGACCGAAAGCAGACGCATTCAAGACGCCACACCTACCCAGTGACAGATCTGAAGATAGGAGAAGGAGCCGCAGCCGTGATCGAGCATCCAGGAGATCTAGCCGGAGCCGGAGTCGACGACGCCATGATAGCAGAGATAGGGATTCCCGTCCTCGCCGAAGAGATAGTCGAGAGGATAGGCGGCGACGTTCCAGAGATCGCAGCTATTCTCCGGATAGACGTAGGAGCTACCGAGGTGATAGCCGGAACCGTGAGAAGCGCGATCGAGACCGAAGCCGTGACCGAGTAAGACCTGCTAGCCCTCCCCCAAGAGATTCAGACCTGGAGAAATGGAAAGTTGCTGAAGCCAAGAAGCGTGAAGAACAGGCCAAGGCATACAAGATAGCCCAGGAGGAAGCCCGGAAGAATGGCCTGCCAGTTCCCGGATGGTCCGACCGGCCCAAGAGAGAAGATGATGACTCTCGGATAACCAGTCCTGTATCGGCCCGAAAGAGAGACAGTTCTCGTGACCGCGATCGAGCTTCTCGTGCTAGGAGCAGGTCAAGGTCTGCAGGTGGTAGACGCGGAAGTCGCCTTGAGAGATCTACTAGTCCTGTCAACATCGATCGTTATGTCCCTGGAGCGGCAAGTCGAAGCACTCGTCGCGAGAGTACTGTGAAACGAGAGAGAAGTCGTAGTCGGGACAGGGATCGTGACAAGGATAGAGACTCCCGTCGGTCTCGTGATGAGGATAAGTCTCGTAGACGAAGCCGATCGAGAAGCAGAAGTCGTCGACGAGATAGGGACAGGGATCGGGAAAGGACGAGGGCTAGATCACGAAGTAGAAGTCCGTATGCGAAGAGAGATAGGAGGGATAGAAGTAGGAGTCGTGATAGGGACAGAGATAGGAGACGTGACAGATCCAGAAGTAGGGATCGGGATCGTGATCGTGATAGGAAGCGAAGTGATCGCAGCCGCAGTCGCGGCAGCAGAAGAGAGTCTTCCAGGCGGGATTAGAGTCTGCTGGGAGTGTACGATATGTTACGATAGGCGATAGTGCCGTTCTCTCTGGTCAGCGACGTATGATCACTTATTTGATCTACTACATTTGACAATCAAGTTGTATTATGATACCACAAGTCATGATCATCGTTGCAATCAAAAGGTTCATTAGAGCATATGTAAGTGCGTTCATTCATTCCGTCTTTCCTCTTTCGTTGTCTCTCCGTCTGCACCAGAGTATTATCTTTCCTCGCCTTGTTTCCTTCTCCCTCTTTTTCTTCCTCTTTTCCTTCTTGTTTCGTTTTCGCTCTGCGAGTAGCCGTCGTATCTTTTCTTCATTACTAGGCAGACCACTCGCCTCCAATTCACCATTCTTATCATCGTACCATGTTAAACTCCTTCCCTTCATAGGCAAATTAGCCTCCAGAAAATCTGCCATGACATCGATGCATTGCCCCTCGTTTAGCCCTTGCCCTCCCTTTGATTTCTGCCATTGTCCTTGAAAGCCCAAGGAATTCAAAGTCCGACCCATCCCCTTCTCAAGCCGACAAGGCACCACCTCCTCGTCCTCTGCGTGGCCTAGAAAAATCGGTGGCTTGACCACCAGCTTCTCTCTCTTCTTTGTTACCAGATTCTCATTCCAGACATCATTCGTACCATCTTCTCTCTCCTCCTCAAACTCTTCTTCCAGCTCTTCATACTCCTCAACCTCACCAGTCTCCATCCCCAAGATCCTCTCCACCTGACCTTGAATCTTCTCCCTATTATCGTAGCATTCTCCCACGACACTCTGAATCTCATCTCGAAAAGGCATCCATCCGTCCAACCCAACAAAAGCCCCCAAATCCTGTCCACCAATCAACATGGCAATCAGTGCTGTCGCGGCACCTTGGCCTATTCCTCCAAGAACGATGTTCTCCATGCCGACGATCTCGGCTTCTCTCATAATGATATTCGCGATATCGCAGATACTATCTCTCAGCCCAGCACGCATAATTTCCTTCTCATCTGAGTTTGACTTCTCGAAACCTTGATGTTTAAACCATTGCAGCATAACTTTCCGTCCATGTACCACTACAGCCGGAGCGCTACCACTATGCTCAAAATACTCTCTGTGAGTTGAGCAGTAAGCAAAGCGAGCAGTCGGGAAAACAAAACGCATAGTTGGGAAAATCTCAGCGGGGGTTTGGTTTGTGCGAGATTTGTTGTTGCTGAGAATGCTTTTGGCGAGGTCGCTTCCTCGGGAGTTGATGTCATGGAGGAAGATGAATGTATGTGTGTGTTCTGAGCCACGTGTGGGATGATGGTTGATTTTGTGCTGTGGAAGGGGATGGTCTTGTTTAGTGTGTCTATGGACGAGATTGGATTCTGCTTGCCGGTGCGGTTTCTTTTGGCGTTGCTGAGCGAGGGGAGTCTTTCTGGTGGTCCTTTTGTTTGGGTGATGAGTTGTTGATTTTCGTCTTGGCTTCTGGTTTTCCCTTCTTTTTGCTCTTCGTCGATTGTTGTGGTTCTGGAGCGAGGCGGCTCATAGGACCAGATTGTATTGAATTTTGAATTGATGCGTCGCTCGCCCCATTATGTTGCTGTTTTTCTGATGATGATGATGATGATGATGATGATGATGGTGATGATGGTGATGATGGTGATGATGGTGATGATGGTGATGATGGTGATGATGGTGATGATCGGCATTGTCGTTGAGATGACTCGAAGGAAATTTATCGTCCTTATTTGCTGCGGTGTTTGGTCCTCTGATGATACTGATTGCCCGTTTAGGCAAGGAATTGAGTGACCAAGTCATGGTTGCTGAAATGTGGTGGTTGGTATATATTTTGGTAGGGATACGTGGAATACGAGTATGGATGATGGATGAAGAAGATAATTGAGTTGATTGTGCATTTTCAACTTATAGGTTGTGCATTTCATTCTGGACTGGTGGGAAATGGGCTAGCTATTGCGCTGGTCTAAGTTGAAATGACGATGCTCAAAGTTTGGTACGACCATTGGCTTCTTAGACTACAAGGCACTATCATAATACATCTAGCGCTAACCCAACAAATCTGTGGTTTTTACAGGATAACAGCTTCAAGAAGACGCTCAATCTGGTGGAGTCATGGATCTTAAGCTCTTTTCAGACCGTATGCATCACGTTCAATTCTCCCTCCGGTTGGTAATGTGCCAATGTTTATTCTTGGCGACTCCCCCTTTCTTAAGCGAGAGATATTAATCTCTATGCTTGTCAGACAACACCGTTGCACCATGGGCTCGACGATGAGACGAGCAACTGATTGTGTGGTCACTCAATATGGATTCTGCGATCTTCAGCCCTTGCTCAATTGTTAATTTGTGCGCATCTGCAGATGTCAAGCATTCCAAAAAGATAGCCTCTACTGTAAATATGTCACTTCGACAGCGCGACCTAGCGAATAGTTCGATCCCACTTTTCTCACTATCCCGACAATGCAGTACTTACAGCACTACGGTTTTGGTACAGGTATGCTTTGTTGGTGACTCACCTAATGGAGATGGTTTTATCGGGAATGGCCATTTCATTGGCTCACCCACAATGCACATTGTACTCTTTCAGTTGTGCTCAAAGAATTCGTCTCCCACAGAAATACAAAATAATGCCTTGCCTCAGAAACAGCCTGGTCATGATTGTCGCCAGAAAAACAGAGTGAAGTGATCCTCGTTTTGGCAATGGGTCTCATATTGTGTCCAGTCAGTGAGCCACAACCACAGAACAGCAAGCAGCTCATTAGCGAACAAGATTTTCTTGCGTTTCGAAGTATGGTAATACTAATACGGAAATAACAGTGAACAGAGTTTTGGGATTATCATTTTCTGCGCTGACTCCGGCGCAAATTTTGGTTTTCGTGGTTACACTTACAAAAAGTCGCAAGCATATTCAGCAAAGCAATCGTTGGTTTAGTAGTGCTTAAATATTTCTTTAGTGATTTGTTCCGATGATAGAAAGATGTATTACCAATATCCATGCGAGAAGCTTATATGCAGCAGCTTTTCTCTCACTATCTCAAGCTCTCCCGAGATGAAACCTCATGTGTCCGCATCAGTGATGCGACAAGCATTCGACCTGTATTGAGACCCCTGCCTGTTCGATATTCACAGAACAGCGGGGCACTTGTGGCAACAGCTCATGTCTGTAGCCTATTTATTCTCCCGAAGTATCCTATACTCTTGGTTCGTTGCCCGTATCGTTTTTTTCTAGATCAGCTCCCTCAGTTTTCACACATCTTTACACAGATCAGTGCTGACTTCTTCGTAGTTTACGAGTTTCACAATTCTTAAAAATGCCACCAAATCCCATACATAGAGATGACCCAGAGACCCGCTGGGAAGAGATGATTCGCAAGCTGCAAATCATCGGAAGTCTCGCCGTCAGCACACATGACGGGATTGAACGAATCTTCGAAGAGGAAGTACAGAGAAGAGTGGATGCGAGTAATCTCACTCCCAGAGCAGACATCAGCGTTGATGACACACCGACGTCAGCTTGGCAAAGGCTGTGGCGCAGGATAGTGATGGTAGGTACAGTCTGGATCAATACTTACTATGAGACAATACAGATGCTCAGAGATGAAGTGGATCGTAGAGTAGCAATTCGCTACCATACTTCCTCGAATACTATCGAAGAATCCCCTAGAACGGATAAGCAACTACCGAAATCCTCGAAATCGGAGTGTAAACTTAGCTCTCATGAACCCCAGATCTACTCACCAAGACCCATTGCCAAATATCGAGTTCCCAGCTGGTTTGAGAACTCAACCTCGACCCCAAAGGAGCAGACAAAATTGGAGCGATGTCCACACATGGCGCCCTCACTGTTATCGGATGGCGTCGAGAGCGACATGTGGTCTTGATCTGTCGAGGATGATGGTGTAGATGCCACCGATTGGGGCTGTCGGATGATGGAGGTATTGGAGAAAGGAGCAAATCGTGCTTCAGGTTCAATGCAGTCTCCATCTCTGACCCCAAGACGCTCCGGCACAAGAGCATCAGATGCCAGTTCACGTCGAAGAGCTATCACTCTCCCTTCGAAAGCCTCGATTTCCACAGGATACGAAATGAATACACCTCGAAGTAGATCCTTGACACGTTCAACTGCGGTGAGAGATCCTCTGGGTCTGCGCAGAGTACGGTTCGCTCGTGAGAGTCAGGATGAGGACGGAATCGAATCGTCGAACGTGGAAGGCGGATAAGGTGAGTCAGCTGCGACGTCCAGATTGGGGAGAGAGAGAAGGAGTGTGTAAAACTATAGGGAAGTAAGTCTGTCCTTTAGCGCGCATTCTTTTCTGCTTGGACTCGTTGCTACTGCTTTCAGAAACGAATCAAATACCAAAATAATTGAGTTGTATACATATGCAGAAAATTTATAGAAGAAGTTATATTTCAAGAAAATGCTGTGATAAACTCGGATGTTTTATGAAATGCTAGTGAAATTGTGAGACCCGCCCTTACTTCGTTTGCTTCGTCACCCGATCAAAGATTCCCTGAAGTGTTTTTCTTTCTGTCTTTTCCTCGTCCCGCTCTGCCCGGCACATACTGCTAATTTGAACGGATCCTGAATGTTTTCTCGTTGCCGCATCCGAATCCAACTCATACGTAATTTCCTTCGGCATTCCGAGGGGGCCTTCTTGGCTGCTGTGGTGCTTTCATTGACTCTCGCGAAGGTTGCCCTACCAACTGTGGCTGTGATGTGCCATGACTCACGGCACCTGGAGATAGTGGAGGTGAATGACGATTGTGATTGTCGAAACCTCCCTGTCGGTTAAGACTTGGTATTTGTGCAAGCAAACCTCCAGTTGAGTCGCTGAATGCGACCTCACTGAAACCTTCGAAGTGGTTCCTGTCACTTGATGAGTGTCCAGTTTTAGGTCCAGTATCCATTGATGAATTTACGGTTTCCACTGGTGGAGTTAAGTCGAAAAAGTCTTCCTGAAATGTACCCCTGGCCAGGTCATTGTATGCGCCGTAGATGGTATAATCCCCATGAAGGATGCTGTCTGGTTCGGCTTGACAGCCACTGTTTCCTAGAACTTGATCATACCCTGCGGGTACAAGCAGAAGATCAGGGTCCAGAGAAAAATCTATATCTCGTGTTAGTGCTTTGAAGCCTCTATGCGGATCAATGTCACCTACGTTGAGAAAGTGGCCATGCCTGTTCTTCGCCAAAGTCCTCCTCGAGATAATCGTCAAAATGGATGGCACCGCTCCAGGGGACAACAAACATCCAGCAGACGCCCCATAATACCACCAGCGACGGCCATATTGTCCAAGGCATTGTTGTGCATTTCGGCCGACGACAATTTGGATAAGTTGCAAATCTGCTAGGATTCGTCAAGAATTGTATCAGCCTCAGCAATAGTAGTACGAGTTGCCGGAGATGTCGCCATTGCAGCACAAATTCCTCCTCATTGAGCAATTTCGAAAGGTTTTCCAGTATTTGCTCCAACTGTACAGACCAGGCCTTCAAAATAGTGCCAGTCTGTAGGTAACGGTCATGACCATAGGAAGAATGGATACACTCTATCCATACGGTACACTTGGTACATGGAGGTGGACACAGCAGACGATAAATTTCCTTCATCTCTTCATTCTTCCATTGTCGTTCCCTTTCGTCCTGTTGCGCTCGCTCTCGAGCAGCCCATAGATCCTTAACATGTACAAGTTGGGATCGCAAGTCTGTAAGAGCTGATTTCTCTTTTAAGTACGACATTATTGATGAAAAAGTGCTGTAAATGTCGAGATACTGTTCTGGTGACGTCGGAAGAATATCAGATACTGTGATGTAGACACCTTCGAAGGTAGCGACCGAGTCCGGTAACTTATGCTTGATCCCACACCTCTCGAGCTTTGCACAGTTTTGTCTTTACTTCAATGCACTGCAAAATCCGGGTGCAAAATCTCGAGCGTCTCGTTTTTGGATTGCATACGCGAGGCGGGTCAGCTGACGAATGAGCGCCAGCTTCCATTGGGTGAGTACATCGAGCGTAAGGCTGCGCAACCGCCGTAAGTATTTCCTGCACCTGTATTTAGGCAGTGCTCCTTGTTCGCTTGACTACATGAAGGGCTCAATTGTTACGTGACGTAGCTAGGCACAATTTCCCTAGTCACCGATAGATTGCCGGCAAGTGCATTCCCAATGTTGCTGGAAAAAGCAAAAACATGGGATCAGCCAACAGTGCCTCAAAACTAGAATCTGTTGAAGCCTAAGCCCCAATCGTGTATCTCACTTTGGAGTCGCTTGCAGACACATATATGAGCCTTGGAAATATTCTCTTGCTTTGAAGCGGGGTATCTAAGCACATAGGTTCCTGAACGTGCTTCTTCAATCAGAAACACCATAGCCTGTTGATCCCATCTCATAAAGTCTAGACACCGCTCTCCCAACGGCAAAGCCCACATCCGTCTCCCCAGCACCACCAGTTGCTAATGAGGCTTCTCTCAGGCCTGTAGCAGACCATTCCGTCTCCCCATCGATGAATGTACTCATCATACTCGAGCTACTGCCTCCCTCTCCCTTCACGCTCATCTGTCGACCCAACTCCTCTTTCAGTTGTCCGCTGATACGTACCTTCTTCGGCACGATGTTCGAGAATACCTCGAATAGCGGTACGCTTGATAGACAGACGATCCGGGTCTTTGTCTCGTAAGCGAGATCTACGAGTGTGATGAACCGCCGCACGAAATCTAGTTCGTCTGATGCGAACTTCCGGAGACCTGTGAGATATAATACGTTTGTCGCTTTGCATAGCGCATAATAATCCGCTGACCCCAGGAAGTTCTGACATAAGTCCTCAAAAGTGCTGTTCACTACCAAACTTTTCGACTCAGATTCCGCAGCCATAACCTTTAGCTGCCTGCTCATCATGACAGGAATGACCTTTTCCTTCATTTCCACATCCCCAACCGCTTCCTTTAAATTCGCCTCAAAGAATTTCTCGTCAGTAAAAAACACATCCACCCTTCCCTCCCCACCCCCACTCATCC
>JAFJYH010000569.1:0-14649 GCA_017365405.1 Cadophora malorum | reverse complement strand
AAGTATCTTCATACCATACTTAGTAACTTGCAACGGTTATCCGTCTTGATCAGTGACAGCGTCCCTACCTACCAACCAACCTACCTTCGCACTCTCGAGCAACACCAGCCCGACCGTACGTTACAGATGCCTCCTAGCAATACTTCGCCTTTACCCTTTTATCGAATTGAAAGTTTTGCACCATCTTCGCCTATCCCACTAATAATTTAAATAATACTAAATCCCGCCACCTTTATACTTATTCTAACTTTCATCCCAGTGCTAATAATTTCCCAACATATAATAACTTCCCCAACACCAAAATCCTTTTTAAGCGCGATAATATTTCCAATTCCCACCAAGCGAATTACTTTTAAGCTAGCTAAGCAGCTTCGGAATTTCCAAGGGTATACACACAAGTAGCACCGCAAGGCAAACTAATCGCATTAAAAGCATCATCAACATCCAGATATCTATTTCAAATGCTCGTCTCTTCAACAAATTAATAATATCTTACGTAAATATTATCGAGATATACCCCTTTCAAACGTCCTTAATAATACTAAGTTAATAAAGCTAATAGACTTTGGCGACCTAAATTGCTAAGCAACTTTTAAAAGCACCAATACATCAGCTATGTAACGTACGGTTAGGCTGGTGTTGCCCGAAAGTGCGAAGGTAAATTAATTAGTAGGTAGGGACGTTATCACTGATCAAAACTGATAATTGTTGCAAATTACTAAATATGATATAAAGATACTTTATTTAAGTTAAGCATAAAGCTTTTATCTATTATAGGCAAATAGCCCGTATTATATAAAACCTTCGTTCCAGCAAGAAGTCCTCCTTAGCGGGAAATCCTCCAAATTAGAGTCCTTTCCCTTTAAGGACTTCACCACATATGAACTCCCTCATGTAACTTATGTTATTTTCTTATCTTAGCTTTTTTATGTAATAAGGCTACCAAGCCTTAAGGCTAAAACGCACCTAACCCATGCAATCACTAATTAACGATTATAACATTATTTCCCTTTTGACTAATGTATCCCTACATTAACGTTAATAATAACGAAATCCCCTATTTTAATTAATGTTTCTTTTTACTTATTACTTATTATGTTATTCATATTTTATAAAAAGAAAAAGCAACGCATCGTATTTGCAGTGCGTATTAAGAAGATGGGCCGCGTTGCATAAGCTTGCTTCTTTTGCTAATTACAATTTTATAATTGTTTTTTAAACTTGCAAAAGGGTGTTTGTTATTTCAAATGCGTCCGTTCGAAAAGGGCCTGCAATATTGCAGGTTATTTGCCCAAGCAATCACTTCTAAAGCAAGTATGTTGTTTTTTCTTTCGCCCTTGTTTTTAACGATTGCCTTTTCCGCCTCCTAAGCTCGCGCCTGACGTTTTAAACAACTAGCTCCCTTAGCTTCCTAATCCTGATTCTCTTATGATCGATTTCGACCCTTCGAACCCCATATGATCCGATTTACTTGATGGCGATGATTTTTGGGATTCCCCTGGCTATCTAACTGGAACTGTTAAAGCAGCTGAAAGCAATTCAAGTTTTTCATAAATACTCATAAGTTTTCCTCCGCCCTATACCCTTTCCATTTGATTAAATATTCTTGCTGACTTTTATTAGTAGTCCGGATATCGAGTAATTTCTCCACCTTATAAACGTCTAGGTCGTTTTCTAATTGGATTTCTTCATTCGTTATTAATAATGTTATTCCCGATGCGGATTCTAGCAAGGAAATGTGAAATATAGAGTGTAACCTTGATCCTTTAAGTAGCTGTAATTTAAAATTAACTAATTTTATTTTTTCTAATATTTCATATAGTCCTAATTTCTTGAAATCTAGTTTAATGCTTGGTCGTTTCGTTTTGATGTGTTTGCGTAATAGATATACTTTATCCCCTTTCTTCAACGAAGATCCCATACTTCGCTTCTAGTTACTATATTTCGCAATTCTTAAATTTGAAAACTCGATATCCTTGAACAATTGCTCTTATAGCTTCCTTAATTTATCTACAAGTATCACCGATTATTATGTATTAGTGTCGTCCTTTCTAAGCTATCAATAGGCTTCTAATTCAAAGCTATAATTAGCGAAGAAAGGTGACACAGCCGTAATCTCATTCTTTACGCTATTAAGGGCAAACTGAGCAAGTGGGAGGAGTTCCACCCAGTTACTCTATTCCCTGTTGACATAGCTACGCAAATATTATTCAAAGGACTAATTAAATCTCTTCATTTGTCCATCCATTTATGAGTAAAATGCCGTAAACATTTTGTGATTTAATCCCATTTAATTTATCAATGATATCCAAAACTTAAACATAAAAAGCTTATCTCTATCAAATATAATTTTCTTAAGTAACCCGTGTTAGCTTACCACTATCTTAAAGAAAGCGTACGCAAGTTCTTACGCATTACTTCCTTCCTTATATAATACAAAGTACCCGTATTTAGTAAGTCGATCCATTATAACTCATATAGCATCAAACGTCGTCTTCATCATTAGTTCTTTAAATGGCAATAGTTTAACAATAAAATCGAACGCGATCGATTCCCACGCTCGTTGCGACATTGGAGGTAATTATAGAAGTTCATAAGATGCGTACCTATTTGATTTGCTTTTTGCGCATAAATCGCATTCTCCTATTACCCTTTCAATATGTTTTCTCATTCCTAGGAAATAGTAATTCCTAGCGATCCTTTCAAAAGTTCTCGATATTCCCTGGTACCCGTGCATTAGCAGCGAGTGCTATTCCTTAACAAAGTGTTGCCTTATCTTGCTGGGAATATAAACGAATCCTTTAAAACGAAAGATACTTACTTCATCCTAGGCGAAGTCTTCTATTGGCGACTGTAATATCCTCATAACGCATTCATCCGTCTAATATGCGTATTTGATTAATTTTACGAATTTATCGTCTTTCATTATTACAAAGGTTATAAAAAGTTCATAGTTATATTTTAACCCGTTTGCTCCTACCTTAAATATAGCTCTAAGTCTTTCCGTTGGTTTGCTCAAATAATCCCGTCATCTACTAAAAGCGTTAACTTTTGCATTTTCCAATCCCTTCCAATACGTGATGTTAAGCTTCAAAGTGAATAGCTCTTTTAACCACCTAACTTGTTATTTATTTAATATCTTAATTATAGTAAAAGATATGAGATTCTTATAATCTATCCACATTTGAATTACATATTTTACTTCTTCAAGATAATGTCGTCATTGCTTGCAGGCGGCCACTATAACCAATAGTTTCTTATCGTATACGTCGTAATTGAGTTCTACAAGCGAAAACGTCCGAAAATGATACGCGATAAATCGTAGTTTTCCATCATGCTTTTAGCTCAAGCAAGCCCCAAGGGCAAAGTCTAATGCATCGGTTTCCATAACTATCTTTAAATTTAGATCGTAAGTAACCAGGACTAAAGCCTGCATAAATCGTTCCTTAAATACCTAAAACGCATTCCGCGCTTCCATTATCCACTTAAAGTCCTGATCCTTCTTTGTTAAGTCTATAAATACCTTAGCTACTGCGAAGTAATTGTGTATGAATCTCTTATAAAAGTTGGCAAATCTTAAAAAGGATTGTACTTGCGTGATTATTATTAATTTAGGCCACGTAAATACAGCCTCGACCTTGGCTAGGTTCATGCAGATTCCGTATTTCCCCACAATAAATCCCAAAAAATGAATTTCTTCTTGATGAAATTCGCACTTCTTTAATTTGAGAAGAAGTTTTGCTATTTGTAATTTGGCCAATACCTTTTTCACGTATTGAATATGCTTGTTCTTATTTTTGAAGTAGATGAGTATATTATTCAAGTAAGCAATTACGAAAACGTCAAGATACTCGTATAATTAGTCGTTAATTATTCGTTGGCATAATGCAAATACATTCGTAAATCCAAATGACATAACTTAATATTCGTACAAACCATAGCGTGTTCTAAACATTATTTTCCATTCCTCGCCTTTCTTTATCTTAATAAGGTTGTAAACGCTTTTCATGTCTAAGGTAATGAATATCATTACTCTTTATAATCGGTTGTGCAGCTTGTTAATCAAGGGCAATAGGTACTTATCCTTGATAATTATACTATTAAGCATGCGGTAATCAACACACAAACGGAATTTCCTATCCTTTTTAAGAACAAATAATATCAAGCTAACAGCAAATAAGGTAAATGATCATATGAAACCTTTCGCTAAATTCTTATCTATATATTCCTTCAAATGTTATAACTCTGCTACAAATTATTAATATATTAATCCAAAGTTAGGCATTTTTCCTAATTCTAGGGGTATTTCGTGATCCCATAATTGATGCTTTAAAAAGGCCTCGTTCTTGAGTCCTTTAAGAAATAATGACTCGTATTCCTTGTACGTTGCTGGTATTTGCTTTAGCACGGAAGCTTGGGTGGGGTTTTCTTTAATTAAAAAAGTTGTACATAACTTTTTTTGCTTCAAGATATTCGTATCCTAATTAAATGTTTTATAATCGCTTTCGCACTAACAATAATTCAAAGTAATTCATTCCTTTTACCAATTTATAATGGGATTGTAAAGCGATAATCATAGCATACCTAATACCAACTTGTGAGTTCCAAGGTTAGTAATATCAAATTCGATATCTTTAGTATGTTCTCGCAATATTCTTATATCCAGCTTATCAATTTAAATAATCACTTATCCATTCTTTGTCCCGATAGCGTCCCCATCTAATGCAAATAAATGATATAAGCGTTCCTTTCTAATCAATTTAAATTCGTAGCATATAGCTATCATATGATTCATGAAATTACTCATTGCTTCAAAGTTTACCATTGCTTTAAACGTTATTTTATTGATATGAACAATCAAAAAAAGTTGCTATCTTTTCCTTATCATATACAACTCCTTGTTGTATGAAGTTCTAAGCTTTTTATAAATACTTGTCGGTAGTCTATCGTCGGCGAAGTCTTTTAGTTTTTTGAAAGTTCGGATGCTATTAGCAATTTCCTAAAAAAGATAATTAATTTGTTATCATCAAAAAACACCAATCCTTTGCATTTCAACCAATAATCGTTATCAATCTTGTTAAAGTAATGAACTATGCATAAGTAATTTTAATAGGATAACCATGCTAATTCCGCATATCAAAGATAATCAATTTTTATCACGTCTTTTTCTCCTCGAAATTTGCGCATCTCATCTTCACATTCCTTTTTTATTTCCCTACAAACCTTAAGCTTTATTTTAAGCTTTGATATATATTCTACGTTTTAAGTAAATGCCTCCTAATATTATTAGCTTCATTAAACCGCGTCATTGATTTCGCTATATTTGTAATTATATTTACTTATGATAATATGAATTCGCATTATATGCTTTGTAAACACATCTTTTACTTCTTTCTAATATTAGATAGATTCCTTCACTTCTCCTTAAGCAAGTAATTGTTCCTTAACCTTAGCAAATTCCCGTTCAAATACCGCTTCTGCTTCTTAATGCGCTATCCAAACTAGCTTTTTACTAGCTGATATGATGTACATAAAGTATTCCTCTAGCAACATTTCCGATCTGTCCAAGATAAACACCTTATCCAAATCTTCGCTATCACTAGACTTCTTTTTTTTATGAGTTTTGGTTGCTTTTTCACTAATATTGAGTGCTTTTGCCGCGCGAGTCAACTCTCCCAGCTAATCTAGTTAAGCATTAGCTTCTTTTACTGCATCTTCTTGTGCCCAAGTAGCGTTAAGCATCATTAATTCATTGTATTCTTAATTATATTTTCCTTTTCCTTAAATAATAGCATTTAATTGTTTATCTAATAAGTATCTTTAAAAACGTTTCCCTTTATCTTTACAATTTCTTATAAGATAGCCTAGCTTCTCACAATTAAAATATATTTAGTCTTGCATATGTTTGTTTCGCTATTATAGCGATAATTCTTTTTGTTAAATAACATCAAGTTCCATAAGATTTCCATATCCTTTGAAGTAGTTCCCACGATTTCTTCCCTCGCCCATTCTCTTGTAGTTGGGATCATACTTTCCTTTTTTTTTCATGTTACGCTCGTACCAATTGTTATCAATCTTGCAAGCGGCCTCGATAAGTGTTTTAAAAGTGTTTGTAATGCTGCTATATCAAAGTAATTTGTTCTTAATGAAGTCCTTCAGACCTTTACGATATGCATAATTAAACGCCTTGTCTTCCTATTTCATATAAGTAAAGTAGCGTTGAAAGTCCCAAATGTAAGCAGTTGCCAACTTTTTTTAGCAAAGCGCTTTTATAACCCATTCCGCTTCCTTACGTTTATTCATAATTCCAAAGTTGGCCTTGATTTTTATGACAAATCCTTCCCAAATGCCGAAAATTTTAATAGTAGTGTCCTCTACTTTTTGTTCATTAATAACCCTATTCTTATCACTTCACACGAGGTAATCTTCAAGAAACCCTTCGATCCAATTTAGGGCTTTTCCTTCGAGCAACGTAATTGCCCAAAAGACCTATTCAATCTCAAATCGAAAGCGATCCCCATTAAACTTAATGTATAATCATAATTGAAGTAAAAACCCGTGAAGTTGGTTGCGTTTACCATTAAAGGCTTCAATCGACTTATATTTAAAGTTCTTATCAATTTCTCCAACAAGCGCCAGTCTCTTTGAAGTAAATAACGTAAAAGTTATTCCAATTATGGAACCCATTATTAATTTAATATATGCGCTAATACCTATAAGTACGATATTTAAAGTGTAACATATGATCAAGCTGGTGTTACCCAAAAGTGCAAAGATAAGTTAATTAATAAGTAAAGATATTATTATTAATCAAGACTAATAATTGTTGCAAGTTATTAAATATAATATAAAAATACTTTATTTAAGTTAAGCACGAAGTTTCTATTTATTATAGGCAAATAATTTGTATTATATAAAACCTTCATTTTAGCAAGAAGTCTTTCTTAGCGGGGAGTCCTCCAAACTAAAGTCCTCTCCCTTTAAAGATTCCACCACGTATAGATTCCCTCACGTGACTCGTGTTATTCCCTCGTCTTAACTTTTTTGTATAGCAAGGCTGCCAAGCCTTAGGGCCAAGACGCACCTGACCCGTGCGGTCACTAACTAACGATTGTAACAAGCTGCCCCTAAAAACATCGAAACTTATAATAAAAAGCTGCTCATAAATTTATGCTTATCGCAATATTACGCTGTTAATAAAAAGAACCGTTATGCTAAGGTGTCATTTGACATCGATAGCACTTGTTGCTTCCTTACCAATCTGGCTATTATCTGTTAAAAAATCAATTGATTTTCTAAAGTGTATCCCTTTCTTAACCTCAATGCAAATATTTACTTTGGCTTAAAAGTCCTTTCATATAATAAGCGCGGGGTATTAAATTAAAAAGGTATCTCTTTTTATAAGATCTCCTATTACTACTTTAGCTTTATAATTGGTATGGAGGGTCTCCTTATCTTTATCTTCTTCTTTGCACTTCATGCCAAAAGCAATTATAAGCATTTAACATATCTTAGTAAGCAAAACCAAAAGCTATGATATAATATAATTTTAGGTCCTGCCATTCACAAAACTATCCGATCCTTTAATATTTTGCAACATTACCTAGCTACCACCTGCATTGCTGATGTAGATTCAATTACGTTATTTACAAAAAGCCTCGCTTGGAAAGATTTTTCACAAAAACAACTTCTGAAGTACGCTTTACAACCTCAATTCCTTGATATTCTTTGAAGCTTCATGCTTAAAATCATCATCGAAAACCTTAGCTATTATTAATTTCAAGGTGTTACCCTTTTTATACATGCAAAGAACATCAAGCTAGAATTTATGAATATGATTAGTGACCTAATTACAGCTTATAAAGGTTGGAAGCATTCCTGATTTCAAGCTATTAATGCACAATTTTATAATAAAAATCGCACATTTATCGATCTTATAAAGTAAATTACTTCAAAAAACAATGCTTTATCGTACAACCACATCCCAAAAAACCATAAGGCAAAAATATTCTTATGAAAAAAGTATTACTTGAATGCATATACAAAGACGCGGATTATTCTTAACGTCAATAAAAGTATAACTAAAGGGAATTCCAAATGTACAACATATTCCTAAGCAACAATGCGAAATATAATAAGCTAAACCTTCTTTGCAGCGCCATAAAAGAAAGAAAGCCAAAATAAGTTAATATACTTTTAATTCTATGCCTTAATCAAAATTCCATTTGACACATCGAAAGTATATGTCTTTAACAATAAGTCCCTTAAGAATTTGGTCTTGGATTTTGGATATATCCGATCACTTTAGCAAGAGGGTGGAAGCATCATTTTTTCAAAAAGCGTTTACGAATTTAGCTATCTCCACAACAAAAAACACGTTTATACGAATCTAATTAACAACCAATAGAAGTTATACAGCATCCAAAAAAAATACCACATTTCTTTAACAATGATAGAGAAGATCGCTTAGCAATGGCGCCAATGGAATCTATATAACGATAAGATTAATGCTGCCTCGTCTCCACTCTTTTATTACATCGTCCTTACTAAAAAGTTTTTCAGCTTTTTTTATGCCCAAATTAATAAATACTATTTCCTTTTTAAACACGTTTTTGCCTACATTATCATAACATATTTATTACTAAAAACAATTATCATGATAATTACATTAAAAGCGCTCCGATTTTGCTATAGTAGCAACTTAATCTAGCGTAAATTACTCTTATATAAGGATTATTAGGAAAATTTTTGAAATAAGAAGCTAATTATAAAAAAAGATTTAAAGATGTGAAAGATTATTAAACAATATGAATTTAGCTAATTTTTATCAAAGATCAATTAGGCGATGTAGCGATTCGCATTACCATATGAAAAGAACATTTTAGTAAGGAATGTACTAATGCACGAGGAGTATAAATAACGGTAACAAGCAATCAAAGACTTTTGGGATGTTTATATTCGATTTAATTAGGTTAAGTCTTGATACAATTGGTATGATATGCAGCGTAACACAACCCTCTTAGGTAAGTGACTTAAATATTTTCACGCTTTGAACTTTAAATAATTTGATACAAACATATAAAAAGCTATATTTAAATCCCACAAGCGATTTCTTGAATTAATGTCCCACGCAATTAAGCAAAAAGGAAACATCTAATTTTGTTAGAGTCGTATAAAGCGGATGTTTTTTATTGACAAGATCGTTGATTCATCTTATTTTATAATCGGGAACAAAATGCGATTTAAAAAAATAATTAATTTTTTTAACTTTTTATTTTTTTAGGAAAATAGCAAAAAATGCCGTAGCTAAGGTAACAAGCTATATTAAGCTATCTTGCAAAAGAGCTTCAAGTTAGTTAAGCGACGTTTAAAATATAGATACGCAAACAAGTAATTAGATGAGTTCTTTTACCTTATTCATTTAACGCATTGGATTCTCCTGTACCCATCACATTTCACCTTTATTATATTAACAAAAACCAATTGTAATCAAGGTTTAAAAGAACGGATGATATGGTTTTCGGTTATATATGCCGATCCCGAAAAAGTAAAGCTTCCTTTCCGCTCCCACCTTATTACACTTTATAATATTTTATGAAATGCATAGCAGCAAACATTTAGCAACGATCGACATCAGAATGCATAAGATACTTCCCAACTTATCAATACATATAATGCTCAAAGACTCAAAATGCGGGAATAAAAAAAGATTAAAGAATTTTAAGTAGCTAGGAAAAGGAGTATTAGGGTGAAAGAGTTTGTTCTCATGTAAAAGCAAACGCAATCACTAAGGCTAAAAATGTTAAAGCAAACCAAGAACCAGAACTTAAATAAACTAAAAAACCTGATAAGTGAATTTAGCTGTAAGTACGCTAATAATAGCATTCAAGATAATAATTTAGATATCGGTAATGACAACCTTACCATGAGCCGAAAAGGGCGTGGTTACTTAACCCTTAATAAATAAATTATGCAATTAAAATTAATGCTTTAAAGATTACAAGCTTTATTGATTAAGAATATATACTTTTTATTGTTTTACTTTAATGCGTTGACTTGTAGTGAATGTTTGAAGTTGGGAACTTCCTGGTTGATTTCGAGGTGGCTCGCTTAATTTTTCGTATACGAAACTCATATAGAAGACTAATCCCAATTTGGAACTTGTATAGAAGATTTTATTTGTTTTCGGTATAGTAAGGAAACTCATGTATATGTTTAAATTATTTAGGGTTTAGATTACCTTGAGGCTGATATTGTTTGGCCCCTTGATGCTTTTTCCACATTGATTCAATGTTAATTTAGTTATTGCTTGCTTAATCATGCTTTAGATTTTGAAGAAGCGTGGCCTACTTCTACTTTACCAATTAAAAGATAAGAAATATAAAGCAAGGAAAGGGAGACAAAGGGAGAGATATTAGCAAAAACGGGTAGAAAAGTGGCATTTCACGTTTTAAAATGTTTTTCAAGCAGCGCTTAAGCTAGTCTTAAACTTGCAATACTCCGTATAGCTCAATGAATTTCCTCCTGCTAATCCCCGTAACTTCTAATTTTTAATAGGTTATAATAATGAATTTATTTTATTACAAATTAATAACAAGTTAAAATAACTTCTTCCGCCGCCGAATCCGTTTTTAGGTTTAACTTTTATAGATATATTAGATGTTGAATTTTGCGAATTGAATGTAGAAGAGCTTATTGATGAGGCCGGGGGTGTTGATTTTTATGATATTGATGACTTAGAAGCAGATGTGGACGAATTAGAAGTTGGAAAACTCGTTATCCAATTAGCTAATTAACTTATCCAATTTTAAGGATGCTGCTATAATTGTTATGGGCATTTTAGTAGAGAATATGTTGATAAGTAAGAATTGCATTATGGCTTGTAAACTTTCCTTGGTAAATTTAAAGATAAAGCATTGTTTAGATATTCGGATGTGTTAGGCTTTAATTAAATTATACCTTATAATAATGATTTGGTTAATTCAATAATAGTTGCATAAAAGCGTTGGGTGTTTAGCGGAATTTATTTGGATGATTTTGAGGAGGTATTTATGTATATTTGTCTTTAGGAAGGGGAAATGTTATGTTAGATGGCTATGGTGACGTTTGATATTGATAGCATCATGGGATATGCAATTAGTTTGGGGGTTGCTAAAGGTGGCATTTGATGAAACTTTATGCAAATGCCGATTTTTGATCTGTAATTTAGTTTACATTTCTGTAAGCAATAGGTTTATTACTTTGATAGCTATGGATATATGCATTCGGTTCTCAAGCTTATTTATGAAATTCCATATTACACCCTCAGTTGGCTTGTTAACTTTGAAGATGTTTCACTTTATTTCCTTTTTTTATATCTTTTTTGGGAAAGTTAGCAAAGTAGCCGTTTTTTAGATGATAACTTTAAGATATGAATAGATTGTGTTTTGCTTTTTGTTATTTATATGCATTATGCGAGCTTTTAGATTTAGCATTATCTTTTTAATTATTAGCATAGCAAATGCAATTTTATTGCTTGTGGCGTGAAAGGATAAAGTCGGAAGGTAGATGTGTTGTTGCGGAAGTAGCTTTTTATGTATTTTGTTTTGCTGGATTAGCTATATCAGATGTGGCAAATTATTTAAAAGATTGTCAAGTAATTAGGCTTGTAGTAGTTTAAAAATGTTACTATTTTACTTTACGTTAAGAATCTTAAGACGTTGATAAAAGACTTGATTTGGGATAGTATGATAATGCGGTTTTGGAAGTATTGGTGGAGCATGGCCGATGAGGTATATAGTTTTGTTGACTTTTATTACGATGTTGGGAAGGAGGTTTGTTTGAATTAGACTTATCTTTTAATCGAAGATTTTGGCGATTTACTGCTTGCGGAGATATTTTTTTGGAAGAAGTGTTATTTGGATAATTATTATGCTTGGTATTGGAATGGTGGGAAGTGTGATTTATGTAAGCGGATCTTATATTTAATTGTTATACTTGGAAACATTATTTTTATGGGAGTTAAGCTTGGAGTTAGTTTATGGCAGCGTTTTGGCGGTTTTTTATATAATCAATTTTATTTTAGTGTTAAGGAAGTGTTTGCGGCTAAAAATTAATACCCCTTTACGAACATTGCTATTGAAATCCTTGCTTTGAATCTGTAATTATAAAAGATTTGGTAATATGTTGGGGCTAGGCTTAGTTATGATTTTATTGCATTAATGAAAGCATATCTTTATGTAAAAGCTTAGTGTTATCATGGGATTCAAGGATCAATGCAAAAATCATTTGGAATCCGAAAGGAGCATCGAATCTCGACTGCTCTTTTTAATGCTATAGATCGTTGATTGGAAATATTGAATTTGCATTAGCAAAGAATTACTCTTGCTAGTAATAAGTTGCTATATGTTATGTATTTGATGGTAATAATGTTGTTATGGTATTGGTGGAATATTAACAAATTTTGCGTTGGGTTTGAGATGGTTTATAGCTTGAGTGGGCGTTAGTGGGTGATGTGGGAGTATATCCGGATGATGTTGATGTTTTTTTGTTGTTTTTGGTTTTTTTATGGAGGTGGGCATTTATAAGAATTGGCTAGCTGTTGGCGGGACGTTTGGTATGCATTTAGTAGCGATTTTCTCGATGGGCTTTGTTGGATTAAAGGGCTTGAATTTCAAGTGATTATGTTTTAATATGGGTACGTATGATTTTTGAAAAAGATTGATTGGGAAACGATGACTTTTTAGGCGCCTTACGGATAGTACATGCTTTTTAATAACTTGTTTATGTAATATGTATACCATGTACGGTATGGGCAGATCCGTGATGTTCGAGAGGACTTTATTTGGGTTAATAAGATTTAGCAGCTTATGCAATAGTTTGATGAGATCTTTGTGTGTTAAGATTTTTTTGAGGATATCTTGCTGCAGATATGCTTTTGTGCGTTTCGGAAGGATGTCTTTTAGCAAATTAAACCTTTTCTTAAGAAAGAATACGTTGATGAAGCGCTTGTTGGAGAGGTCTTTTTGTGTTGGCTGAGTGTGAATTGTGTTTTGCGATTCCAATATTGTTTAGTACATCTTGTGATAGGGAAATAGCTTATTATATAAAGTATTAATGTGCTTTTTGCTTGGCTTTAAGGGTAAAGAGATGATTAGTTTTAATGGAAATATTAAAGCGAGAAGCTATATTGGTTGCTTTATTAATATAGCTGGGAGACGATTTGGCTTTTATGAGGAAAGGGGCATGTATGGGAATAGTAGCGGAAGCTAAGGAATTGCTTTATTTAAAGCTATTAGCTTTTGCTATATTTGTAAAGCGATTGGTTTATCAAATGGCAGGGAGGGACGCAATAATTCTGCTGGTGGTCCAGCTATTATACCGGTATGTATGCGTATTACCGGAACTAGAAAGAGTATGATATCTTGAGATAGTTATTGAACTTATTTCATATTTATTATTACTTACTTGATGGGTGGAAATTGTTTTTAAATTTGGCATAGTATATGTTTTATGAGGTTAAATCAAAATATAATCTATTTAATTTGTTAGAAAGTGAGGTGTATGAGCGAGTCTTGCAATTCGCTATTAATATGTAATTTTTGCAAGGTGCTTTAAATTATGTAAGCGCGACTTATATTAAGTTGTTTTTTCTTAAGCCTGCGTTAGATAGTTTATGGAAGGAAGCATGTGCTGGGGGGACAAGCAAAGTCCACCATTTGCAGCAAGAATTTAAAGATAAGAAAGAAATATATTGAGGGTTGTGGTGTAATTGTAAAAGATAATTAGCGTATATGGATAGCGAGGATGAGGAAGAGGCTTTGGCTGGCGTTGGTATGTTTGATGAGGAGTATCTTGTTTGGCGGGCCAAAAGGTAGAGATGTGTTATTTGATGGAAGGCGGTGGAGTTATAGCGGGTTTTAGTAGCGGCGGTTGTTAAGTAAAAGATGTAGCGGGATTTAAGAAGGAAGTAGAAGGAGGCTTGATAGGAATGATTACGAGAGATTTGAGTTGAGAGATGATGGTATTTGCAGCTTATTGAGGAAGAAGAGATACATACGGATTTATTTGATAGTGGTATAGATATGGATGGGGCATTTTCTTTGTAATTTTAGTATGGTTGATATTATATAATATAGAAGGAGGTGAGTAGATAGTTAGCGGTGTACCGGTTTTAATAAGAGAATAGAAATACCGAATTTAGTATATTATTAATGGGTATTAATACGAAGTGATAAATTTTTGATTATAAGCAGTAATACGTAACATTAGAGGAGGATTTGCTTTTAAGCTTAAAGGGGTAAAAGATAAGGATGAGGGTTTATGCGAAGAGGGGTGTATTAAAGGATTTATATTTATTCTTCCTTTTCCTTCCCCCTTTTCCTTTTTCTTTAAAATAAATGGGTATTTAATGACGTTTGCGGTTATATATATAAAGTAATAAGATATATACCTCGGGAGATGCTTTAATTATTTGGTGTTTGGGCTTAATATAATAATATACTTTACATCTGACATCTTAAATTATTTTAGAAGACAAATAAAATAAGAAGATGTATATTTAAAACACATATTTTAGGGTTAGGGTTAGGGTTAGGGTAGGGTTAGGGTTAGGGTTAGGGTTAGGGTTAGGGTTAGGGTTAGGGTTAGGGTTAGGGTTAGGGTTAGGGT
>JAFJYH010000568.1:0-14700 GCA_017365405.1 Cadophora malorum | reverse complement strand
GGAAGGGAGGGGTGGGACGTTACTAGAGCAAGTTCGACACTCACCAGCCAAGATATCAGGAGGTAGATGTATGTTCTGGATAGTTTCTGACAGGTGGTCACCGTTATCGATAGACCAGAAGAATTGAAGAACATTTAGAAGTGCTCGGTGAGCATTGTCGTGATCGGAAAAGCAAAAGACGGCTCCTTGGCAGGCTATGGTGCCGATACGAACACCTCTCACCTTTAAACGAGGTGAATACTTTCCACAAGGCTTGCTGTCTAGCGAAACTAAGCGTTCCAACATTGTGCTGGGCCGTATAAGTCCGAAACGCTCGATTTGACTGTCGATATTCTGATAAGCTAATCCATCCAGCACAACCTCAAAATCGGCTGTACCCCATTCGTCGCAGTTTCACGGGTAATAGGCATAGTTGATTTCATGCTTCTGAGACCAATCAGGAACCCATGAAGGCATGGCTCGTGTGTGACCGTGGCGCATTCAAGTCAACATTTCAAGTCCAACGACCTCAAGGAGCCGCAGCGCCACGTTGTTGAAAATGGTTTCACAACTCTGAGTATAATCGACTAGTCGTTCTCTAATATCCGCACCCTGTCCAAGCAAGGATAGGAGAGCCAACACTTTATCTCGAGGGCCAGTCGCGGTCAATGATCGCGTCATGAGCAGACCTCTCCAAAGACCGTCAGAAAGCTTGAGCCTTTCAAGCTCGACACTGCGAAGACGCAGGACTGGTGGGCACTCAATTTCGCCCATTAGGGTTTTCTTAGCAAAACCAAACTAACAAGCTTTCAGAACTGTCAGAGAGAATTCCTGACTTCCAAACACGATCCTGACGCAAGGATTGAGGACGACTTCATGAATAACCACGCGAAAACCACGGGCGTCGGAGAAGACATTCGAGCTCTCGCACAACCCTAACGTTCGAACTTGGTCTTGTGTCGATCGTGTCGGAGATCTCTGCTTCCGCAAGCTCATTGAAGAGGAGACCGCTACCCGATGTAGCTTCTCCAAGGTCAACAATAACTCTCGATGCCCTGGCAAAGACGCGACCCATCATCCGAACCTGAATCGACTTCTCGTTTTCATCTTCCTGATCGATACAGATCGCATCGATCCAAAAGCACCTGACAGAATCATCATGGAGACGCGTCAAAGCACTGTAAAAATTCTGTCACTTGGAGGGTGCTCGGTGGGTCCTGACGGAAGATCGTATGTTTAGGATATTCTGCGCCCCAGGTGTACGAGAGAGCCTCATACCCTAATTTTGCGTCCGATAAACGTGCGTCATGGAGGGAAAACTTAATTGAATCGTTCTCGCTGCCTGCAGGCTGAAGATGGATAAGGCGGATAGAATCGCCATAACACATCGGACAGTGAGGATATTTGGTCCGCTCAGTCATGTTGGCGGCTCTTCAAGGTACGCTTGATAAGTCTATATCCTTGTAATGGCACCATAATATCAAATATGGCTCTCACAGGAGTTGAAATCAAGCTGGCTTTTTAATGGTGGAAGCGGACTTGTCTGAGTACTGCGAGGCTGAAGCAGGTAGGTCACTTAAGCGCCAATGATGCCAACGCATACTTTTATTGGCGAATCAAAGTCAAGATCTCGTTATGTTTCAGCGCGATAACAATTGTCCGCTCGCGGGCGACTCCAAAATTCGGTTCTAGAGAGATAGCCTCGTTGCAAGGCTCAGCAGTCCGGATTGGCCCAAAGTGTTGACGTGAAATCTGGAAGAATTCGTTACTATCTGTTGATATACTCCACGGGCCGAATAATAACATTTATAGACGATTCTCATGGAAGACTGGAAGGTAAATTGAAAATGCAAGAAAGGAATATTTTCAATAATGTACTTGATGAATGAAGAGACACGGGCTACCGGGGTCCTACGGGCTTGCTTTAATGAAGCGAGGGCCCAAGTTAAAATTATCAGCAAGAAATATCAGATCAATACTTGTCACTGTTCTTCAAATTAGTCGCTAGCTGAGTGAGTGACATCTAGCAACATATCCTCGTGGGGCTTCTGATTTTTCGATAGGAAAGTGTAAAGGATTGTTAAAAGTTTGATGAAGTAAAGTTACCACGTAAACGTTATCTTACTTCTACTAGAAGTTTGTACAGTATTAAATAGGTTCTTGATTTAGAGGTAGAAGCTTCAATGAGCTCGATGTACTTTTTCTAATACTTCTGAGAGCTGCAGAAGCGTGGTGCGATTTAATGTGAAGTAAGCCAATTCAATCAAATTGCGATTGACAAGAAAATAGCTATCTTATCTAGTATGCTAATTTTTTTTAAAAAGTTTGCTAAAGTAACCAAGACTTCATTCGAAAAGTTAAGCGGCTGTTGGGGGGTCTTTCTCACACAAGAAAAATGGCGATGGGTCTCTTCCCAAGTACTTATTACTTCTGTGTGTGATTGCACTCAGCTTTTTTCCCGTTACGAGATGTTACTCTGTTTGAGTATATGAACCGAAGTATGTGGTAGATGCGAATGATTTAGTTCGGGCTACCTTGATGCTCTACACTGGTCTGACAGGTATCGACAATCAATCATCTTCCTCTTCTTCCTCATAATCTTCATCGATCTCTTGCTCATGAACTCTCCAGCCTCCCTGCTCCAGCTGACCCATACGCTCCAGTGCCTGCCGAACTAATGTACGAGTGAACTCAGTGAATCTCGTGTCTTCAACCACTTCTCCGAACTTCTCTTTCCAGCTCTCCCATAATGGACGCTTCCACGAAGGACCAAATGCATGAACGGTCCTGTCGCAATAATCGAAAAGAGCATCGCCAGCATAAATCAACCACAGAGCAGCAGCAGATGCATATGGCTGATAGCGCCTTACCTGCGCGGCAGAGTCTGCGTATTTTGCTGTCCATGCAATCCTCTGCGTACAGAAGCGTGACTCTGGTCGCTGGGTGAGTGCACACAAGCCAACTCCTGCCCCAACTCCAACCGCCAGCAAGCGTGCTAGGAAGGCGGAGAAGTTCAGATATGCCGCAGCACCCTTGGAGTGGACCCCGATAATCTGACCTACAAAGAAGTGTCCTTATTCATGGTAAGAAACAGCGTGTAACTAACAGCAAGATGTCAAACCCACCTTGATCAAGCTCCCCAAGCCAATGCTTGAAGCCATCATACCCGTTCTTCTCCGTCAAAATGTAAATCTCTTTATCGATCAAGTTATTCCACACAACTAATGGCAGCTTCTTGGGTGGTAGACGCTGCAATTCTGTAAACAGGCTCACCAACCGGTCTTGACCTGCGTGGTCATATGGTATGACCATTGCAGCCTTGCCGAAGCTGTTCCATAGAAATTGAAGCCATCCATCCGGGTCAGGCGACCGGATACTACCACTTGCAAGTTGCTCGGCCGTAGGCTTTGGTACTGAGGTATAGGACAAGTAGGCCTCCTCACAGTCGCTGACGATGATTTGATCGATTGTTTGAGCAGCGGTCTTGGGGTCCACGATTCCATTGACTAGATTTTGCAGCACGTTTGCAACTTCTTGAAGACTAGACTCGCCCTCGGTTCCCACATCAGTGTTGAGTTGGATCAGAGACATGGTGTATGGCGATTTGCAGGATGATCACAAATAATCTTGAATAGTGGATGAAAATGGTCAAACCACGCGATCTCAAGGGCAAGGAAGAGTGTGGATGTTGAACAGAGGTGAAGGTATGTAAATTGATGTATGGGGTGACTTTGAAATAAATCAAACAAGGTAGAAGTAAGGCTGACGGATTATATATTTAGGCATGTCAAAGATAGCCGCTATAAGCGCGGCGGAGCTTCGGTTTCGGCTGTGCCACTATTCAGGGTTGTGCAGCGCTCCTGTGGGGGACAAGCACTTCTCTGTGACTTCTTGAATTTAGAAAGGCAATACAACAAAATGCAATTATTACGGGTGATTCTCTGTTTATCGCCTTCCAAGTCATTAGCCATTGCTAAAGGAGGGTAATTACAGCACAGAGCCCAGTAATCAATGTACTGACGTGCAGTTTTCGATAGACACCCTCACAGATTCGGTGACGAATCTGGAAACACGGACAATGGGCAAGGATCTGGTGGTAACACTCAGGTCAGTAGTTCCCACGACCCTGTCATTGATATAAGATTGAAGGCTACGTTCTTCAGTCTTCGAATTTGAGACATTAAGCGAATGGTGTGCTGTCCCTCTTACTTCGGAACATGAATAATTTGTAGCAGATATATGAAATAATACATCATAACTCAAGTGGAAATAATCCACAACAAGCAGTGTCCCTGGAAGATACAGAAGTGACGCGTAGTTTATGGGGTGCGTCTCATGGAGAAGTAAACAATTTAGCGAGATTGTCATTCGTAGGGGGGAAATTACCCCGATGAACATCGAGCCAGCTGCTGTTCTCTTCCCCACAGTCATCCATAGCTCTCATTCGTTGAATGCGTATTAGGATAGGTACATGATGAGAGCCTTGCCCCGATAATTTACCGTCCAAGTCACACGAGATGCACCTCCACCGCATCCCGCTCCAAATTCTGAGCAGCCTCACCATCCATAATCTCATTAACATAACATGGCCCCTTTAACATATAGCACCCTTCTGTCTTGATATCATCCGCTTCCAAAGTTGCATAGATGTCCTGTCGTCTCAAAATCAAGGAAAATTGCCGCCACACAAGATCCAGACAGCATCATCTACTTCTGTTGTTTGAGGACTAAGGCTGATTGACATATTTTCTGTTATAAAAAACCTGGAACATGGTACATTTCTTCTGAACGTATCTGCGATGTCTCACATTTTAGTGGCCTCTTCTTCATTTTCAGTCAAGAGACGGATCTGCTCCGGAGAAACCTGATGGCGAGATGCGTGCGGCCAACCAGGCCAAGCGAGATCCAGCCACCTGCCAAAAGCCTCGTAGTCTCAGGTCCGGCGCGATGAGTAGGTCGGAAGACTCTCCGAAACCTCTCAGGCATATGGGAATCGGTCTTGACCTGTTTCGAGGGACCGAAGAAGTCGCGAAGAAGGGTGCGGGTGAATGGCCTGAGGGTTTTGCGGGTATTGTCGGATTCTGTCAAAGGATAGTCGGCAGCACACACAAGTCAAACCAGCCTTTCATATCCTCAAGGATTTCGTTAAATGGGGTGGACGACGATGCGACACCCACATATCGCACGCTTTCGCGGTGATGTCCTGTTAATGGAAGTCTGTCCCACCTTCTCTCGAACAAAATTTGTGCACAATTGGCAGCATTATACAAATGATATGATTCAAAGACAACACTTTGTCCGTGCCAGGCGTCCGAGCCCGTCGACCAATCTAGTACCCACAATAGCAGCCTCTGGCCTTCTTCACTGGCGCTAAATACCACCATTCTAAGCGCTCTCAGACTTCTTGCATTCTCAAAATCACATATCAAAGGTAAAGCATAACTGTTCGCTAGACTAGCATTGTAATCAGCAAGCACTTTCTCCCTTATTTCACTTGGACACAGCCCGAGAGAACCATAGACGTTGTCGCGTGGGTCGCTAGCCTGCCGATCTTGAAATTTGGAAAGAAGGCTGATCAATATGAGGGATTCATCCTTCGTATCACTCTCGATAAACTGGTTGTATTCCACACCAAGATGGCCTATGCCTCGAGAAGACTTCAAGAAGGCGAGAAGTATGTCGCGGCTGGCAGGCTCCAATGATTTCCAGTAGGCATCGCAGCAGTCCACCAAATGTTCCGCAGTGCAGTGTAAGGCATTTACAAGCTTTTTCAACAAGATCGTGCAAGCGCCGCACCTCACTACTGCGGCTCGCGGAAGTTTTGCTATTTGGACGGTCCAAGTCCTTGTCCATCATGGAGCATGGAGATGCTACGAAGTGCTATGATGAGCCTGCTGTTCTCGGGCTCAATATTCGGCACGTCGCTCATACTGCGAAGAGCTTCCCTCGATGCATGCAAGTCATACTCGAAGCCAAACGACAGGATGTCGGGGAACTGTTGCTCACCCCTGGCTAGCCTCTCCGAGATCGCGAAAGCTCTCGGTGTCGTCTCGGTCTCAGCCCCTGACCAGATAGTACAAAGCATGCACTGACTGTAGATAATGGCCATGAGAGATACTTGGGATCTGCGCTCAAGTAAGTCCTTTTGATTGACACAGAGTGCATCAACCCAGAACTCTCGTCTCATCGGTACGGCACAATGATTGCAAGGCTGCGTAGAGGTTCGTGGTGATTGGAAACCTCCGTCCGTTCAGCCTGATGTCGCGTGTGACGTTTGGATCGCCCCAAACGTAAGAGAGGCTTCGAATTGAGGTTCGTCGTCGAGAGAAACGACATTGAGCTCGACATCTATGTCTTCATGATCTTGCCCGGGGGGCATGGTCATCAGCCTTAGCTCATTCTTCCCCCATCGTAGTGCTGAGGTGCAGAAGACGCCATCTTGCCGTTGTCGCCACTGCTGTCGGGAAGAAGTGTATTTGAGGAAGGCTGCAGAGGGAGACATGAAAGCTGGCTTTCAATTGTCGGACGTAAATCATCGAGAAAGGAAGTTGCAAGTTGCGACGAGGCTATGATTGCGAGCCAAGTCATCACTTGTAATCGAAGAGTCAAGACTGAGGTGCGTGAGGATATCAGCCGGACTTCCCATATCGGTCACCAAATTCATTGGCTGCAGGTTGACTTGAAAAATCTCCATTGAAAACAGGAAGTAGGATACTGAAGTGTTCGAATTTGGATGTGGATATGTTTTCCCCTCATGAAATGGTAGTCTTGATCGTCATCGTCCGGAGAATTGAACGTCAAATCCAGACCTTGGAACGACACAATAACCGCATGCCCATCAGCTTTCTGCCAATCAGATCTTCAAGCATTTACTTCTTATTCTTATGTGGTAGAGGAAGAAAATCACAATAAAACAAGATTCCGATTTCACAGCCGGGCAATGGATGGACCACAGTACCAATAAATGACAATTCCAGATCAGTCATAAACACCAATCTCCCATAGTATATATCACACACCTCCGATTCGAACATCACAACTTCCCGTCCTCCTCGAGCTTCTGCACCACAATTTTAAACTCGTCAACTGCTACCGTCAGCCATATTCCCTCCTCCCTTTCCCCTTCTCCCTTTCCTTCGTGTCCAGTCTATTCCCGCAAGTTACACTCTCCACTATCCCTTTCGCTCAAAGACAACGCAAGAAACTCTCGACCGTCACGTCCTCTCCTTATCTCCCTCTCCCCATCTCCCGTCTTCCACTACTATCCTTCTCTTCACTTCTCCCCTTCTATATTTCCTCCCCTTCCCTCCCAACTTCCTTCCTCTCATCCTCAAACCTCCTAATAAAATGCCTGTCACTCACCATCAATCTCCCTCCCCTCAAACTCAACGCCCACCCTCCCCGCCGCCTCCTCAATATCCTTCTCATCCACACTCTTCCCACACAACTTCTCCAGCGCCTCGGCCGTCTCGCCCAGACTCAGCCCGTCATCGTGATCGCCATCACCTTTACTAAAGGCAGTCGCGATTTCGGTGTTGGTTGGCTGCAAAGCATTAAGCATTATGCATTAATCAGCAGGGAGAAGGATCGACAGTTGCGGGGTAGAGTAGGAGGAACTTGCCATTTTTTCTTTTGGGGTTTGTTTTGGGGTGTCTGTGACGAACCTGACGGTGAATTTGGGTTGCTGTTGAAATCAAAATCAGAATCGTGAAGGAGGGCGCATGTTGTGGATAGATGGATGGACTGATACTTATCTCACCACACAGCACCACTATCAGCCACATCCCGCGATCCATCCCGCAAAAGCTGCATCAACCATCCAATAGCCTCACGATTTCCTCTTTCGTCCAAGGCATTGTCCAATCAGGATCTTCACAGCTGATGACGTGGGCGCTGCTTGATGTCACGACGCTTGTGATCTGACAATTCGCATTGTGTGACAGACAATAAGAGGGTATTTTATTTTGTTTTTCTTATTTCTTCATTGTTCATTGAATATTGACAAGTGATACGATACTGACATAATTCGTACACCACAAAAGTATAGATGTCCTCGAATAGCCCTTCTCATGCCGGATGAAGTGCCTCTAAGCACATTCGATGTCCGAAGTATACTTGGGCAGATTTCAAAAACCGGTCTGATGAGCTGAGTTTCTGATATCAATTCTCTCCTGACATGACGTCCCGACCCATTCGCTTGACTCCGAAATATCCTCTCGCTACCGACCTCCTCATAGCGGCGCGCAAGTAAAAGCACCACGAACAGTCCCATCATTGTACTGGCGTTTCTATCATCTCATTAGCATATTTCCTTTTTCATTTTAACTCTCCACACAGGAGAAACTCACAATATCCACAACAGTCGAATACGTCCCCGCAACTAAGACGATCATCCCAATGCAAAACACCAGCGCATTAACAACACTCAAAAACAGATTCTTCTTCTCGTACCACTTTCCCTCCTTGATCAGTTGAAACCAGAAGATCGCAGGGAAGTAGAATGTGAATCCCGAAATGAACAACGCGCTCATTATCCCCAACAGATCTCCAAAGAACGGAATAGCCTCCGCAATGATCCAAGCCACGATCGTGATCACGGAGATGAGCAGCAGCCAAGTTGTCCATCCTTTCTTGGTGTTGATGAAGCGCACGACGGAGTTCTTGTAGATGCGTCCGTGGATGTAACGTGCGACGACAGTGCCGTTGATGGAGCCCGAGATGAAGATCACGGGGAGGGCAACGCCGAATGCGATTTTGGCCATGAGAGGGCCGGCGGAGAGGAGCGCGGGGGAGTCAACGTCGGGCCCAACGAAAGCGTAGATTAGGGAGCCGGTGAGAGTGTAGATGAAGATCTCGATGAGACCAAGGGACCAGATAGACTTGACGTAGTCTTTCGGTGTGTGCATTTCGTCCATGAAAGAGAATTGGCAGACGGCGAAGGAGTCTGGAGTGTGTTAGCGTGAGGCCGGTCACAGTGAGAAGATAAACCGAGACTTACAGGCGAAGACGATATTCGTGATAGCGATGAAAGCGTCCACGAACGTGATATCGTCCTTCGGCCAAGCAGACCAGTCAACAACATGGGTCGACTTGCCAAACGTGATTCCTGTAGCAATAACCGTGATACCAATCGCAGCCATAATTGACACGAAGTCGATATATCCCAAAATCGCTACATCCGCAAAGGATGGCGGAATAGCAAGAAGCAACAGGATGATCGCCGACACGACACCAAATACCAACGAGCAGGTGCCATTTTCCGTCAGATTTCCAAACGCAATCGCACCCGTCAAGCAATGCGATCCCACCAGAAACGTCAACTCCAGCGCAAACATCGCTCCGATCAACTCATACCCGAAGCGACCCCAAATGAGCCGTCCTGCATCGGCATAATGGGCGACTTCAGGGAATTTGAGCTTGACCTGACCGACAACGTAGGATGTGTAGATGGCCACGAGACCGAGTCCGACGGTAGTGATGACTCCCGCGACCATACCCAGGGTGGCGAATGCACTAGGGATGGACAGTGCACCTAGGGCTATAGCTTCGACGAGGAGCACAACTGTAAGGCGTTTCCATCCCAGGCGGTTGAAATGTGCGTTACCCTGTGCCTCGAGGGTCTCAACATCGCCGACAAATCCATCTGGGAGGCCAACATCCTTCTTGTTGGTGGATTTCTCCGAGTGAGACTCTGGCGTGACGGTGGACATGGTGCGTGCCGTATGTCGAAGTAAGGGGAGGTAGGTAGGGCACACTCAACGCAACTCCAATGGTCGAACAAACTCAATGCAAGACGATGCAACACACAAAAGCGGACAGAGCAAAAAGGAGATTTCGCTTGCAGAGAACTTGACAGAATAGAATGCAGAAGAGATGAGCTGGATGTGCAACTCTCGGGGGGTACGACAGAGATTTTAACTGAGGAGGGGACTATTATGAAAGAAGTATGTAATAGACCGAGGATGATACGATGGCAATGAGTGACTGTTGGATTTGACAATTGGGGGATGTGGAGGAGATAGCTTCTAGTGCGCGGCCATTATCTCATTTGTGGTGGTGCTAGACCTTGCTAGAACGCACTTGGAGAACCTCGTGAGCTTCGCTACCGTGGTTCTTTTCTTCGTCAGAGTGAAACTTAGGGCTCTTGCCTTACTCGTGTACAGCTCTCCTCACCTGCCCAGTACAGCGTCCCTGTCATAAAGGGCGAGTGGAAATGCCTGGCCTTGTCCAGTATCCGTCTTCATAAGCCGACCTTCCACGGCTTTCCTCGAGCTATGAACGAGGAGTGAGGCGACAGCGACATCTCCCATTGCGGCTCTGCCCCTTTCATGTAGAAAACCGGTAGTCACAAGTGGATTCCTTTTACCTCATGGCCCCTCCTAGAAGTGGACTCCCACCATCCGGACAATGTCTCGCATCCCAGGCGATCCGATGATCTTAGATCATAGCGTGGCGTTCGGCACCATCTCCCGCTCCGCAGTTTATTGTGCAAGTGTACCCTAGACCACACGAAGAATTTTCCTTCGAAGGGGGCTAGGGAGGTAGATGTCAGACGATGCTGACGGAAAGTGTCGGGTATATATGGAGAGGATGTCTCTGGAAAGACAAGAAGAGTGGTTGTGTAAAAATGTTTACAACTCTTTTGCTTGCTGGCAAACTTTCTTCATTGACTTCGAAGCAAGAGAGACAGATGACGAGGTCGTCCTCGAAAAACTTTCATCCCGACACCACTCTATTTCCGGCGTAGCAACGGATCGGCCCGCGAGCTATCACGTGAACAAGCAAATGCCGAGGGCTGGGAGGATGCTTGTTTTTCTCCTGCCAAGTTTCTCAGGGTGTTCTCCTTTTTTCCTGGCAAACCTGCTCATCCATGACGATATCAGACAATTTTTGATTTTGCACTTCTGAGAACCTCACCTCTCGGCTTTACTCGAAGGAAACGGAGAGCCGGAATTTCTGAATTGATTGAAGATGGCGACGTCTGCAGAAAACTTGAGATTTCGTCTCTAAACAGTCGGAAATGTCGGCTTAAGACGGATATCGATGGCGAGTCAGCTCTTCAGAACGAGAAACAACCGGAGCAAGTCAGGTAAGAATACAGATGCAATGTGCAAAGCATTATTTTCATTAATTTCATAATCTCATCTCATCCCGCAAAGTCTCCATCCTCTCTCTCATCCCCTACTGCAAACTTCTGATCGCCTTAATCACACTCTGTGGATCCAGTCCTTGGTGGAAAATCTGCTCTCCGAGACCACCACATCCCTCCTTCGTCGTACCAATGTACTTGTACTTAGGCGTCAGCTGTCTCTCCAACAGCCACGTCCCCATCTTACTTCCCAATCCGGTCTTCTGGTTCAGACTTTCAAGGACCAAGACGAAAGGCGAGGAGCCATAGATGCGAAGGGCATCCTCATCAACGACGTTGAGAGTCGACTTGTTGACGAGACCGACGTCCACGCCTTGGGAACGGAGACGATCGACGGCATCGATGGCGCGATAGACCATCTCGCCGAATGTGACAACATAACCAGCAGAACCGGTACGGATGAACTCGTCCTTGGAGGGAACGAATTCGTAGCCTTCGCCGTAGTAAGGCTCTTCCGAGTTCTCCTTGAGGATCAATGGGACCTTTGCGCGTGTAGAGATGATGAGTCTGATGCCTTCGTCCCAGAATACCTTGGCGACTGCGGCGCGCATTTGGTTCGCGTCGGCGGGGAAGTAGAGGCGAGTAGTATCACCGTCAATGAGACCATTGTCAGCGAAGAAAGTGTTGATTCCGAAATGGCAAGTATTGTCAGCCATCTCATCGACACCAGAATGGGAGAAATGGCAGAGGACGTTGGCCATGTTGAGACGGGCCATGGTGAGTTCGGAGATGATCATCTCGCAGAAAGCGGAGAAGGTAGAGAAGATTCCGACCTTGCCTTTGGAGGCACCGAAACCAGCTGCGGCGGAGAAGTTACCACGCTCCATTATACCGGATGACAGGAAGACTTCTGGGCGCTTCTTGTGGATGACGCTGAGACCAGTTGAGCCTTCGAGATCGGAATCGACCACCAAGACACGCTCCTTGGCCTCTGCTGCGGACAAGGGTTCGAGGACGGAGACTACAGCTTCGCCGAAGACGACTCTGTTTGCGAACTTTTCCTTGCCAGATCCGGTGTAGAGGTATGCCAAAGAGTTGGGAGTGATTGCTTCCAACTTGGAGACGGCTTGATCGTAGCCACGCTCCTTGAGGTACTCAACAGCGACCTTGACAGGAATGACATCGTGTGCGTGTGATGTACCTTCCAAGCCCTTGATGCCAGGTGCCATCTTTCTCTTCACAACAACTGCAGCTGGTCCCTTAGCTGTGACAGCACTGCAGACAGCAGAGTATAGCTTCTCGATATCCTCCCCAGGAGCGTCAAAGACAGTCATTCCGTGTCCCTTCAGGGTATTGGTCATTGAGTATCCCTTAAGATATTCAGAAGGATGACCAGCAATTGTGACATCGTTATCATCGAGCAGAAGCTTGACGTTCAATCCTTGTGCAACTGCCATTCTAGCCGCCTCATCATCATCACCCTCTTGTTGAGCACCATCCGAACCAAGCATGAACAAGGTCTTATCAGGATGAGCCATAGCAACTCCATTGACGAACGACCATAAGTGACCTAGACGTCCAGAGCTGAATGCAATACCAGGTGTAAGACCCAATTCTGGATGTCCAGGCAACTTCGAGTTGGCCTCGCGGTAATGCAGCAGATGTTCGAAAGGAAGGTGGCCAGCCAGCGCACTCAGCAGATATTGTGTAGCGACTCTGTGTCCGGACTCATCGTATACGATCGGGAGGAATTTGTTGGCAGAGCCTTTGAAGAGACCTAGAAGGATGCATACTTCTGGGATGGTATCGTATGGACCACCGGTGTGGCCGCTGACTCCACGAGCTGCTCCAGAAGCTGTGAAGTAGACAATTGTGTCGCGGAGGAGGGAGATGTTGGACAGGAGGTCGGCTTTCTGCTCTGCGGTGAGCGTGGGGTTTGTTGGGTCAAGAGAGATCTCCTTGTATCGTGCAAAGACATCAATGCCGAAATCTGCGGTTGCGCTCGCCATTTTGATGTGTGAAGGTATGTTTTTCGAGGAGGTTTAGGAGGGCGAAGGGATTGTCTGTCGCGGTTTTTGGGACAAGCAGTTGATATGTTGTTGTTTGGTGAGTCTAGAGCTCTAAATTTCTGGAGGTTAATCAGCAAATTGCGGGTAAATGACGAAGCGGGACGCAGGGTGCTGATGAATCGGCACCAAGAGTCCATCAACATGCTTGAAACACACCCTCTCAATGGATAGAGTGTTTCCCCAAAGAAGTTAGGGGACTTGGGAGAAGAGGAGGAACTCACTTTAGAATGTTGATACTTGAGTACATTCAATTGCTACTTTAGAATACTGTTTGAAGATTTATATCTTCAGAAAGGTTTTGAGGTGGCATGACGTTTTGGTGGTCCCTTGTTGGGATCACCCCACTACAGGCGGATAACGAGAAGAGGGGTCGTTGGATTGCCACATCGGGACATCCGGATGATTGGACCACTGATAAGGTACCGCCATAAATCAGGGACGAGAAGAAAAAAAGGTGCAGCGAATTGAGGACCATGGAAGTTTGAAAATCCATAAGACGGGCCGTCTAGAATTGGCAGATCTTTTGACAGCCCGGAATCTCGAGAGAAAATTCTCTCCTGCATCACGTGAGACTCACTCTTCTCGAAGAGTGTGCTCGTTGTAACAGCTGCGTAGCTCAAGCATAGAAGCATGCTGAGTATTTCTCAGTTGAAGAGACGAATAGAGCTTTACCTTCATCGCTGAAATGGGGATGGATATTGTTCTGCGACATTATAGGCATATGCCTGTCATAAGACTTCCACCTCCATCGACGCATGAAATCTTTGCCAAATACCTGCGAATGAAGCATCAAATTGCTGAACACGTATTGACTATACGATGAAGTTCAATCTCGTAGCCTGGTTCACAGAAGAGTCTCTGTATTCAGAGTACCTCTGAATTTTCAAGCCCGTAAGGATTGCCTCACAACTTGAGATGCTGGTTGAGTCAGCTTTTAGACCCCAAGAATGAGAAGTGGAGAGACTTATTGATCAAACCATACATCTCTATTTATAAATGGTATCAATTTCCATCAGAAGTTTCTGAAGGACGATACGATTTTCATCTATCACATCCAGCCCTTCGCTAAGTTTTCTGTGCAAGACAGTTGCAAAGTAGGACCCCGAGCCAACATCAAGAATCGGACAGAGCTTTCAAGATGATCATGTTCCAGTAACTCTTATATCGAATCATCAAATTATTCAAACAGAGACAAACGACAGGATTCCCCCGTCTACCGAGCGTATTTGCTACTTATCACCAAGGAGTCATCCACATCCGGCCCTTCTCCGAAATTCCATCACAATTGATACAATTTATCGCAGGACGGGAAATAATACGAACATCCAATCAAACACATACCCGACTGCAGCAGCGCTGTAATGAACTGCATACTGCAAATGAACCAAATAATGCTCCTCCTCGCAATCCAATCGTCTTTCACCAACAATCTGCAGGTCAGCGATCTATCTGCATCCAGAAGGTGCTTAAACATCCACGGGTATTCTGTCCGGGGTCGCCCAGCCCCTTGGCGGAAGCTTAGGACAGAACAAGAAGGCGGCTACAGGGGGCGGGCACAGGGGG
>JAFJYH010000567.1:0-14874 GCA_017365405.1 Cadophora malorum | reverse complement strand
AATGCAGCAGTTCTCCTTGACATGGCTGTTGCTTCCAACCCGCCTGTTCGGGTAATACTTGACGTGGGCGCGCAAGTCTTGGAGCTTGAAAATGAAGGTAAGTTGCCTTTCCTGAAGAAACCATGTGCTCATTGTACTTTGAGCATGCCGCAGAGCTGTACTTTAAGTTCAAATGCACCTGCTAACTTGTGCGTATAGAGGTTGCCCGGAAATGGCTGAGTATTGTGCCCCCTTCTGATGCCCAGGCTGCTATCTACGTGGATGAGCGCAACGAGGTCTGTGTTGTCAGTCGTACTGGCTTGACGGAACCACTGCAGATATCTCCATTTGCCAAGCTTATCGATCGTTGTCTTGTTTACCTGTAAGTATCACACTATGGCCTATCATGCATACTCCCCATCAGTGTCCGATACACCGCTCGAAGCCGCTTTTTGACTGTTATTAAAAAGGGATGAGGCCCACACACGTGGTACAGATTTGAAGATGCCATCAAATTACCGCGCTATAGTAACTCTGGGACCTGATCTTACCAAGGACCGACTTGCTCAAGGTACGTACTGAACCTTACCAAGGACTTATGTACAATACTGACAGGTAATATCGCAGCATGTATGCGACTTCGGAAGTTGGGCAAGGGCCAATCAGTCGTATTCTGCGCATCTA
This sequence comes from Cadophora malorum, assembly GCA_017365405.1. NCBI lineage: Eukaryota > Fungi > Ascomycota > Leotiomycetes > Helotiales > Ploettnerulaceae > Cadophora > Cadophora malorum. The sequence continues at coordinate 14,211 of JAFJYH010000567.1, read as the reverse complement.
TGGAAGTTCAAATGAAGATTCTTCAATGTTGTGGCAAGACGGCCGGAGATGTCATTGAGGTGTCAGACATCCTCATCTACTGCATCTCAAACACGGTATGTATGCGCTTTTTCAGTTCCCAACTCCGACTCTAACAATGGTTTCGTTTCATGAGATTGGCACACTTGAAAAACAATTTACTGACCTTATCAGTGGCAATATACCAAGAAGTCTCTTCCACTTTGGGTAGCTCAAGGTGTGCGCCACTACAAACGGCGTGCGGCATGCGCCACCCTTTCTGGTCTTCCAACAGACCCTTCTTCGATCCTCGAAGCAGAAGCCCAAACACTCGAGCAACGTTATGGACCCGGAGGTGACAAATCTCATGAGCAAGCTATTATTAATGAAAACGTCGGGAACCCCCTCCTTTCGCCATTCCAAGGTGAACTTAATGCTATTCGCGACAAGTGTTGGGAATTCGGCCTCGACTCCTTCCGCGGCGTAAATCTGCAAGAAGAGCAGGAGCGCGAACTACAACCCGAGAATGAGAGAGAGCAGCAGGTCGAGCGCCCAAACCGACTGCCCCCACAACCTCATCTGGTCCACAAAGATGTCCGGGATTTCGCTACCACAGGCGCCATTAGTAGGTTCTCATCTGCTTTCAGATCGGCATTCGCATCGCTTCTCAATACAAGCGCTGGAGATCTGTTCGAATTCCCTGCCTGTAAGTCTCACAGTCAGAGTCCTACGATTCTTCTTATACTAATGTCATGGGGAAATAAGGGCCCCAAGATCTCCTTGTAACAGCAGACTTTGCCCAGACTGTGGATCGAGCTGAGAAATTAGACCATTATCTTCGCCCAGGTGGGTTTCAATTTCAGAGATCTAGTGCAAAGTCACTAGAATCCCTATGACAACGGGAAAGCACATTGCTGATTGTGTGCAGTTCATTGGATTCTCACCAAACGCCCCGCTTGCAAGGACACACCATATGTGATCGTCAGTCCATACGAAGCCAACGAACTTCTCCCCGTCATCCGACGCAACGCGAATGTCACCCTACACATCTATGCACCCAGACTCAGCTTGATGAATTGTACTCTGGAAGACCTCAAGTTCTGCGCGATCCCTGCTCTGCCAGCGGAGTGGACTGCTCCGTCAATCGGGGTTCAGCTGAATCTGTTTGCTGGTCAGCTGTACCTCCAGAACTCTGAGGAATATCTAGAAGTTTGCGATTTCCTAGGCTTGTGTAACCAGGCTCCTCCTGAAAATGTCAAAGTCGCTTCCGATGGGTAAGTTATTAGTTGTCCTGGGCCTGGTAAAAATAACCGGGATGAGGAATGAAGCTAACATCGACCTATCAGATTTATCACCCCTGCCCATCGCAAATTCTTTTACTCCAAGATGGCCCATCTTTGCAATTTCACGCGAACACCCATCCCTTATCTTCGCGCCGTCTTCGCTATGCGTCGAAAGGGGCAGGCATTCGCGAGTAGTCATCTCGGACGTATATTAAATGGGGAATTATTGCGTCCTGAACATTTCGTCGTCCCGGGATCTGTGGTGGAGAAAATAGAGAAGTTGGAGGTCTGGCAGTGAGGGTCGTGCAAAGCTCGGTTGATGTTGTATCATGGGGATGCTGGGCCGAGTTGAGGTTGTGCTTTGGATGTTTCCTGATGGTTCTTGATATTGTCGTGCTTGAAGGTTAGATCAGAATAGGGAAAGATCATGCAAAGCTCTGTGCCCGGTATGAATATGAGAGAGTGGCAGCTATAACGAGGCAATAGTCTCACAAGAAGCCACACTAGTGGGCATATTTAAAAGTCAGAAGCCCACACCTAAACGGATGACCACCGTCTCAGTCACGGCTATCATCAAAATTCAACTCTTATCCGTTTTCATAGGGCTGTGATATGAAGTTGAGTATCTTGAAGTCTTGAAATGAATTTTATTTAGACTGAACTACGGTAGCTAATGCAAGCTCTTCATGAATATTTTGAAGGGTGTTGCAATTAGTCCGGGGAGTTTATTTCGGCAACTTTTTAGCTCAATTTAGTTTAGTTCAGTCTAATTTTACTATAAAGTTCATGAAATTGACGACTTTGAAGAGCCAGATTTTCATTCAGATCGTTGAATTTAAAAGAATCTGATTCGCGTTCATTCAATCCAAGGAGTTTTTTCATAATTCACGGCCACGTGCGTAGTAAGGGGTCATGTGTCAGGGATATTCTAGACACGTGGTAGCACTGATTGTCCGCCACTCATCTTCAGTAAGTGTATATCACCATCGCGAGGGCTATACAATATAGACAGAGCCAGTCGTATCCTGGCGCGAGGCGTGCTTGAATCATATATAGCGACTCGGCCTATCCCTGACTATATCCGATCGATCACGTTAATAAAGATCGCTTACAGAATCACGAAGGAGGTGTCAAGTTTACGGTTTGTAAGAAGTGACTTGTGGTATTACATGAAAAAACCAAGCAACGACACCCCTTTGTTCTATGTCGTCCGTCGATAGTCAGCGCTGTTGTTCTAGAAGCTGCAGCATCTGACGAAAGTCTTCGGGAGCCCCCTTTGGATCGCTAGGCAGGCGGCCCACCAGAATCAACAAGTATCTGTGACAAGAACCTTCCTAAATCAGGAGATAAGATAAATTCCCTAAGACAAAATTAGTAAAAGAGACAGTGATTAGAGACTGCCGGTTCACTTACTCATGCTGTGAACAAGTAAAGGTTGTTGCCAAAAGACTGACCCGATGCCGTTTATACTTAAGGGATACGACAACACCGTCGAACTTCTCATCTTGATTGCTTGTGGTGGTTTTATGAACAGGATAAGGCAGTAGCCATATATGAGCATTTGAAAACTCAGTAGTCTTTGCTAGATGTGTTATCACTTCGACTAATACACGCGCCTGTTCACCCGTTGAGAGGCAGCAAAATGGGGCGCTATGGACACCAATGATAGTGGTTTGACTGTCCATAGGGATCTGGAACCAAAGTTCCGAAGGGGGTGCAATATTCTGTGGGACCACGAAAAGACTATTATTCCAGACCAAGTATACAAAATCAAGAGTCAAGATCGGTTTTCGGCATCCGCTGCACACCTCGTAGAATGTGCAACGTATATGATAGATTGCAGCTACAGGATATTAGCTTTCTCTCAAAATAAACAGGTGTATATTACTGACTGAGTACACTGCGCAGTAAGGTGGTGATGAGCAGCATGGTGGGAGGTTGAATAGGTGGGGAGGTTGGTGGAGCTGGTGGAGTTGGCGAAGCTGGTGTAACTGGTGCAGTATGTGAAGGCAGTGAATGGAGGTCCAGAAGCCGTTGTATTTATATCAAAGGCCATGAGACCACAGTCCTCCTGAGAGCCAAGTCTGCCTTGCCAAACGCCACTGCTAATCTCGTCCCCCTAGACTGAAGGTGTGTCTGAAAATGGTTTGACGCGTCACTGTCCCTCTTTGGCAGCCAGGGGTGGACGGGACTTGGATGTGTGCATGTACTAGAGCTATCGCGTGGATCAAGACAGCGGCACTTCGGCCACACCGAGAGTGGCTCAGGCGGACAGAGATGAATGCGCTAAGTAAGAACTGATACATCTTAGCTCTTGGAATTGACCCTTCCGGTCAGTGACTGCGAGTCACCAGTGCCCTTGATGTCGAGATTGAGATTATTTTAGGTATAAAGGTTTATTGTTATAGTCTGCGATACCCTATACTACTTATAAGAAAGAAGGAAAACACCTAGTATATAGAAACTTAGATTGTATCTCTACAACTCTCCCTTTAGAATGTTCTATTATCTTGATGGGTAGCTATTATAGCTTATTAAGAATCGGTTTCGCTAAACCGTCAAGGGAGCGCCAATCGTCCTTACTAATAATGTATTCCCTGCGATAAGTTCAGGTGCTTTGGTGACAACCGTGGCAATGATCCGAGTAACCCGCCATACTCCTGCCTCGTACCAAGCAGGCGGCAGCTTGCAGGGCTTGGTACTTCCATTTCAGGAGGGCTGCACTCCGTGTGTGTGTCAGGGGCATGTGCATTTTATAAGTCCGGCGGAATGCGAGAGAATATCCGGTCACTTTGGATGACGACTTAATAGATATAATGGCTGGTCTAAGACTTGTTTGACTCTAGTCGATAGATACATCTTGGGGCTGGTTTTCAATCAGTGCAGCATCACGAGGGTCGGGGTTGATCGTGGATGTAATGTTGTGGCAAGGCGGCATGATTTGGGAGTACCGGATGCACACTCGTTCGATATAAGAGTCGGCATCCCCTCATCTTGCAAACAAACGACACGCCTATGAAAACAACAATAAATATTGTTAAATATAGCTAATACATTCTTTTCACCACCCTTCAATCAACGATTTCTATTTTTCAGAGATCTGAAACCTATAGAAGGGATCAAATCGTTCTTCATACTTTTTCCCTCCTAAGTGCTAACTCTCTTGTTAGGTGGTTGCTTGGACGAGCCCCTCCACAATGTGCAATATTGGTCTCATGTGAGGTTGATGATGGTGATTTGCTATTTCATCGTAGTTGGAAGGATTAGGGAGAAGCAAGAAAACGACGACGCGTATACATCTCCGGTTTCATTCTTCCCTGAGCCTTTTTCTGCTCGGGCCTTCCCCTTCCTCCTGCCTTGTCTTCATCTTACGTGTAGCACACGTCTCAATCGTGACTTCTCCTTGCGACGTACATCCACGCTCCACAGCGTCCAACTGTTCCCGCAGATTGCTATTACTCTTATCCAGGCATGCAACCTTACGCTCCCATTCGATTTCCTTCTTTTCTAAGGTACTGTGTTTGACTGCTAGACTTAGTATTATGAGAGTCTTCCAGTGAATGGTGAAACCGACCTTTCAATCCATCATTCTCTGATTCTAAAAAGCATATACGGGCTGTGATACCAGTTAGGTAAGCATACAGTCGGTTGAGATTATCGGAGAATAAGTTACTCGCCTTTCATTTCGTGCCACTCTATCGGTAATTGCCAGTTGTTTTGTTGCAGACCCTGGTTTTCAACTTGCAATTTCCAACTGTCGTATTCTAACTGTCCCTTTTCTGATTGCAGTTGTTCTATAACCTCTGAAAAGGAGGAAAGAAGATTAGGAATAGCTATTAGCATATGATAGGCAAACTCACGAATAGAACCTCGTGTTATAAGTTGATAAACTCGAGCCATCTCAATAGAAATGGTAATGGGGTTATCAAGTTGTCCTCCTACAGAATTCCCCACAAAAAGCGGTGATGCCCAATTCTGGAACTTGTCATCTAAATCTACAGATGTTAGTGGAGTATAAATTGGGGCGATTAGTGCAAGCTTACTTCGCAGTAGGGTGACTCGACTATCCTCTCCCAGGTAAGGGGCTCGTATTGACGCCTGATATAACGGTCAGTCTGAAGTAGCAAGCCCGAAATGAAAAATATATCATACCGACTCAGGGGCGAGATTGTTGGCCACATCTGGTGGAGTTGACTCTCTGGAATGACCATGCAGTCTACAAAGAGCAAGATTAGTCCTTGTTGAAGAGGGGGCCAATATACATGATCGTGACTTACACCTGGTTAACTTGTACATCGTCCCCCCCCTCGATCGTATTCTGGAATTGTGAACTCATAACGTCAATCAAAGATTTTAGATGGTAGTGAATAAGGATGGAGAATGGTTGGCTGCTTATCTTGCTTTATACTCGATACCCCCCTGGCCAAGCCGGTCTCGCCTACCTCGCTACTGGAAACAACCATTATGCCGAGAGTCATGAGTACAATTTCAAGCAGAGTACCCCTGCCTAGATACGTAAGGAACTAGTGCGGAATGTGCAAATAATATCTGACTTGGGTATTACAGGCCACATTCAAGCCTTAGATTCCCGATGGCCCGCAGCTCCCAGGGAGGTTCTCCACACCTGGTACCGGATAACAACTGGTGCAAGGGTTTTTGGGCTCTGTAGCTATCTATAGAGGCGTTAGTCTCTTAGGCCGGTGAATTCTGATGTTGAATGGATAGAAGACAGCTTGGGTGGTCACAGGGGCTCACCTTCTGAACCCCTAGCAAGTTCGGTAACTCCGTGGTAAACGGCATCATAGGGACTGCTGTTCGTGTCTGTAAGCTGGATGACTATTCTTTAAGCCCTCAGCAGTTGCGACTATTGGCTGCAGCAAAACAAGCTGTCTCCACAACATACCAACTTCGATAGAGCAGGGCGGCCTATGGGCATCAGGTATAAGCCGGGGATAAAGTCGAGCGAACACTATTCTTAGACCGTATATTACCAAATTGTTCAGAAGGCCCCTATATCCCTGACAGGGACCTATTTCTTGCTTGACAATTGCAGATGCTCTTCCGTGTGGGTTTTACCTGGTTGAAACGGAATCACAGTATGGCAAGATTGCACCAGTCACACTTGGAGTTGAAGCTGAAATCTAGCACAACATCGTACGAGGTCGGGCCTTGGGTCCGTATGAGGTAGATTTTGGACCAGATATCCACCTTCTCCATCATGCAGCTGAATTTCACATGCGAGCCAACACTTGACATGTACAACCGGGTTGCTCGTAAGGGTTGGTACGCGTCACTTTACCTTTGGTGCCGCAGTAGTGCTTCTGCAGCTCAGTGGATCGTAGTGCTGTTTACAAGACACTAGGAACTTCTCCGCAACCATGACTCCTGCCTTGATACGAGATTGTAACAGATATGTCCTCACACCGAAGAAATCGCTTAAAATACCCGATCACGTGTCACATACCCCTCAAGCTCGGCTGTAGCTATTCTAATGCCTCTCAGAGCAGCCATGCTCGTACTTGTGACTATTCAAGTTGAGATTACGGCGCATTTCAGGTTGAATTTGATGATTTCAGCCACATACCAATCAGAAATCAAAGAATGTTACGTAGTATTCTGTTCAGGAGCAGAATAGCTGTTGAGTAGTGATGGATTTCTTTAACAAGAGTGAAAATGCTCAAAATCTGTGCGGTTGATGAACAATTCTGGGATTTGGTCTCAAATTCCGCCACTCTTGTGAGCTGATCGACAGTCATCAGCGCCTTCATAGACTATTCTGGCAAACTGGGTTGACGTGTCTCACCAGCTCCAGCAGCAGTCATAACTTCGTGGTAATTGGGTGTCAAGGGCGATCCTCCAGGCCATAAAGAATTGGGCACCCAGATAAACTAGCATAGCCTACCCATAAGCCCTCCTTGTCAATGTATGAGGATCGAGAATCCACACTCCGACCCTCATATAAGCCAGGTCAGTCCCTCCCTCCCCTTCGTCCAGATGGCTTGGTCGACACTTCTACAATCATCATGTATATGCCACGCACTATCTCCATCCTAGCGTCATCATTTATCATAGCTGTGGTCATCATCGCCATCGCATTTTTTTCACATTTCGAATGGCACCAGTACAAGGAACATCGCAAATACCACCCTCCAACTTGGAAATATATCTTTAGTATCCTCATTACCGCTGTCACATCCACTGCTATCATGGGATTTAGCATCTCTCTGTTGGTTTTTTCAATTTCTTATGACGAGAAATGGATTGAAGTATTGCTTCTTCTATCTGGGAGAGTTCTGCTTATGCAACACGTAAGAATTTACTTGCAGTCACAGACTATATACTGACGAGACCTAGGCGGTATTTATTTGGAAATTTCTCCGGGGAATGCGCATTCGATCTACATCCCAGCCCGAATCATGGGTCAAAAAAGTCGATGTAATTCTCGGCCATCTTCACTGGATCGTCCTTTGTGTATCAGCTTGCTTCTTTGTATCTACTATCTTCATTACCGAAAGATTGTCACGGTATCATAACCGCTATCATGTAATCAAAATTAGCTTGGTGTTTTCGGCTGTTGAATTCCTTGGTCTCTCGAGTCTTTATGCGTGGTTGATCTGGCACTCTCAGCGTTACAGCACGAGCTTATCGAGTTATTACCAATTGGTTCTGGCACTTGTACCGAGCCTGTTGGGATTTGTTAGTGCCACCTGTCTTTCCTTTCTCGGGTCGCATCGAATCAATTGGATTCTGGCCCTATGGGTGAGTGTTTCCTGGATGGATGGCGTCTAATGTATGCTAATAGAGATAGCTACACTTTGGGACAGCTGCGCTCTGGCTCATTCGGTCCATAGTCATTGGGGTGAACAGTTTTCTGATCTACAGGCGGAGTCAGAGGACACGTATCCAAAGTTTGGACAGAGAATTAGGAGTGCTTCGTCGGCCCTGTAGTCAGGGATTCAATGAACTGGCAAATACTACGTAGGAGAACTTGTGTGTATCATATCATACCTCGCCAGCATATGTTCATGGATACGACGCAGGATTAGATAGCTGGTATACATCTTGAAAAAAGCAACTTACCTTCCAATCGGTGGAACTTATGCCGGCTGCAACAAGAACAGTTCTATGCTGGTCATCTGGTGATCTCGACCCTCCCGTGGGTCCATGAGAACTGTTGAGCTAGCGGACACTCATTAAGCGAGTAAACAATGCCCCAGAGTTTTCTAGCTCGAAGGGTGCCAAGCCACCAACACTTCGATCCATTACCTGAAATCAAACAAGACCCCGTCGGTTCTCCAAATTCCCAGAATTATTAAAAATGGTTATATTATGTCGGGCATACTCTATAGTCCTCGTGTTCTGCTTCGATAACCTGAAGGCTAGTTGTTCGTTCTAGACCGGGTCATCTGTACCTCTCCTGTATGGCTTCCCGGTAGCCTCAGCCTTGCTTCGATGCATCATAGCTAGTAGAAAGTGGTATGTAGTCTCCTCCACCACCAAATCCGTCTCACTAACGGTGCAAAGTAGCATCATGTATGTCCCTATCCCGGCCATTGTACCCGCTATCCCTTAGCACCATATGCCATAGTTACGAGACGAATGCACACTCCCACTTCTTAGCTCCTTGTAGAAGCGCCAGCGCTAATTATAGCTAGGCCTGAGCATGTAATTGCTGACGTGGTCACAATGAGTGGAAAGGAATCTAATTGGGTCTTCCTGATGGTAGTAGATTTGACATTGTGGCCCTGGAAGCGCTGCATGCCCCAAGAAAGTCCCTGGTATTGCAATGGTACATTATATGCTTCATTATCCTTGCGTAGACCTCCATGTTAGAATCGTTGATTATCGTGAGCCGACGAGGAACTGCCGTTGTTGAGGGGCATAATCGCCGGAAAAGTTCTGTAATCTGTGGATGGGTAGAGATCGCTAGGAGATTCAAGATTGGGTGGATATTGGTCCTGTCACTCTTTCATAGCGAGTAGCAGAGAGTTTGGTGTTATTTCATTACTAGATTACAACTCCTCCTCTTCGTCCTCATCCTCGTTCATCTCGAAGTCGAAAGCCTCCTTTGTTGCAGGCTGGAGCCGTGTAGGCAAGTCTTCACCCCGGCGTCTCTTCCCCGCTAGCGACTCAACAACCGTAGTTACAGTGACAGCCGATTTTTTCGTCCTTTTGAGTATATCAAAACAATCCTGCCAGGTAAAGTACGGGCCTTGTTCCAGGAACAATTTCCTGCCTTGATCGGCATATTCCTTAGCCTGGCGATTAACATCTTCCTTTCTGAATGGAACTTCTCGAAGAAGAACGCCCTTCTCTATAAATTTAACCGCCGGTTCCTGGAATAATACAACTTGGTTGCTCTCAATCCCTTCATCTGGGCTACGAGCTTGACGACTTGTAGAAGGAATGGAACTGGTCATTTCGACAGCAGGTCGAAATGCGTCTGGTTGTCGGCGATCTAAAGATGAAGGAGTAGACACTAGATGCGTTGACGGACCTTCCAGGTTTTCTGTGAGGTCTATCGCACCAAAGAACGCAATATGTCGTGAACGCTTAACATAAAATGAACTAATTTCATCTCCGTGCCTCTGATATTTGGATAGCGGAGCGTGTATCTTGTCCAGAAAAAGGTGTGCGAGATCCCGAGTATCCAATTTGCTTTGACCACATCTGCAAGACAGCGGAGCGCCTTTTCCGGTGACGGTAATTGGGGGGAGTACCGACTTCGCGTTTATTGACTCTTGGCTATTGATATATTCCTTGAATGAGGCCACGATAGGGTTTGCTTTGTTGGCATCGAAGTTGAACTTTTCGTTCGGCCGCAGGGTGTGGAAGACGTCCCGAAGTGCGTTCTTAATCACAGCTTGCGCAGGGTCCTGAGTCAATTCGAACTCAATCTTTGGAGTCGAAAATCCTAATCGGCGAGCAAGCTCCGCTAAATGCAGCCGGCCATACGCATTTGGGTATTTGCATACCCTATAGGAGCAAAGCCACAGCTGCTGATAACGGACATCAAATGAATCCGGACCTCCAGTTGTGTACGGACCCAGCACCCGCTGTTGCATTGCGACCCCACCACCACTCGACCCAGTGCCACTGAAAAGATGAAACCACCGCTGGCGAAGACTTTTCTTACGGGACGCAGGTAGGAGCCTGGACAAGTGTTTGGCTGGCTGCTTCAAGTACCTGATGTCTTTGACCAACGTATAGAGACTTGGTATCAGCTCCTCATTGGTGAGTAGATTCCGCGTGATATCAGCCCTCTTTACGGGATCGATGAGCTCTGGAAAAAGCTCGCCAGACCCCATGTTCTCTTCGATAAAGTCATAGTCTGACTTCGAAAGTGCAGGGCACCTCGACTGTATGGATTCTATTGTCATGGGATCGGTACGCATCATTGTTGTCATATCGCCGTTGAAAATACGGGCTAGGATAGCTTTGATGGAGTTGATGTAATGAGCAATTTCCTAAACCAAGTTAGACTAGATATTGTAGAGATTGACGAAACTGACTTCGTCACACTTTGGGAATAAGATGACGTCAAGAGATCCGATATAAAAATCTCTCCAGACACCTTGGATATGAAGAATAGAATCTAAAGCCTCAACTAGTATAGGTCGCTTGAGAAGCTGCTCTAAAAACGTGTCTTGAGAAGAGCTAAACCTTCCCCGCCAACGTTGTACTCCCAAAGGATCATTATCGTAATGGCAGAGGCGCATGTGGCGAAACAACTCGCCGGATGTGTATTTTGCTGAGTAGGAATAACCCTCGCGAAGCGCTTGCTTGGTATCTTTGTTGAGATCTGGGCACTGGTCAGCTTGGTTACTTGTCAGAACAGGTGCAGCTACCGGTCCCATAGATGTCAACTACCCACCACAATTGCGATGCGGCAAGATGCTCCTTTGCTGCCAGAACTCGGTGTTGCCCATGAAGACACTCTAGTTTCACCCCGCTTCCTAGTTCTAGAAAAGGTGGGTGGTCCGCTTTCGATCTGAAGGTTTCAGCTGTCAGAGAAAGCCTCTCAAGTGCAGCCTGCAGTATCGAGTCATCGATAACGACAGGAATACGATGACTCGCTTCCTCTCGAATGCATCCTTCGCCATCAAATTCTCTGATCAACTGCCGAATGGCCTTCCTATCGATCGGACGAGTTGGGTGCGGAAATTCCAGATGCTGAATCGATACTCGAGCGGCGCCCTTGAACTTGGCAATCTTATCACTTGCAATCCTCTGCTCTATGGCGGCGAGAATTTCCGCACTTGAGGTTTCCATGTCGGGTTGGCGGTGGATTTGGATACTGCGGGGCAGGTATAAATTCAGTGCTGCAGCTGCAAACTTTGCAATGGCGTTAACCAAGGCATTTATGGTAGCATTCCCCTTCTATATCATTTGTGATGAATGCATGTTACTCCCTGAGTAATCAGCCCTTCGCATTTGGCGAGCATGAGGTAGTCAAAAATACGCGAGGTGGTGCAATGATCAACCCCTCGTATGTGGAGGGGTGGTGGTCAAGGGCGGTTAAGCGAGGTGATATGATGGTCACAGGGCGTGAGAGTTAGGCGAAAGTGCTCACCACTTGAATACATACCGCAAAGTGCCTGCAGTGCAATTCACCAACGCCATCAACCATGGATTTGAAGTTCAGTCGAAAAACACGGTTTCCAGGCAATGACCATGGTCTGTTGGAAGAAACTGATGCTAGTAAGAGATCCAACCCTAACCGACGTACCCGATTCCCAGGAGGTAGAGATATCGAAAGAATCCGTCTATTGGAGAAAGAAGAGCAGCGACTTGAATCTTCTGCAGAGAGAGAACAACCCACCGAACTCCCATTTCGACTGCCGATAAGGATCAATCCTCCCGATGTGGCTTTACAGAACCCTGCGCCGAAGACGATCATCAAGACCTCCGAAGTAGTTCAGCTTCCTCCCGTTCAAGTAGAGAGTCCGTGGAAAACATACATATCTCTTCGGCATCTTGAACGCGGTGGCCAAGTCACAGTAGCATATACTCGAAAGGTTCCAGTGCGTGTGGTCGTCATTAAAGAGCTTCAGTCCGATAGCTTTATGGAGATGAGAAAATGCCAGCATGAGAATCTACTCGCAATTGTGGAGGTTTATCGCTTTCAGGGCGTTTTTTTCGTCATTACAGACTATACGGCTGCTACTCTTAAGCAAGTGATCGCCATTCCACTCCCTCTCGAGGAGTTGCACGTGTCTGCGACTTGCCGTCAGGTACGTTGTCGTATGTTTCCAGAAACTCACCCACTAAAGCACCTAGGTCTTTGAAGGCATGCAGCACTTATCTAGATTTGGTATGTCTCATAACAAACTAGATAGCTCCAGGGTCTTGTTCTCACCAGATGGATGTGTAAAGATAGGTGCGTTTCCCGAGATCACAGTAGCTACACCGGGTCTAATGAATGCTGCTTAAGCCCACTTTGATGAATGTAGGACCACAGAATCTGCTGCGGCACGTTCTCTTGGGGTCATCGCCATCGAAATGATGCAGAATGGCATTCCTCCTGAGGAGGATGGGAAGTTGGTCTTGAAACACCCTGACCGATGGTCACTAGAGGCATCGAACTTTCTGGAGGTCTCCTGCTGGGGAACATTGAACGAAGTTCGGAAAGTAAGAGGTCCCCTTGCTACATTAGCTCCACTTATCAATAATGTTTTAGCATCGCTTTCTAACGCATGTATCGCCAACTGTTATGATTCCGTTTATTCACTATGCAGGTTGGGATACTATTGAAAGTCTAACTTTAAAGACTCCCGATTCAGATACAGTTTCTCCATTGGTTGCTAGTGGTTAAACACACAGCTTAGATTTCTTGAATAAGAAGATTTCCACTAAATAACCAAAGAGAACCTACAGCTGTTATGATTGCTTTAAACCTGAATTCTACTCACCTCCTTACGCAATCTGTAAACTGATCATCTACGTTGCCTAAGTTGGGTGTGGTGGAGTGCGTATATCGTGTCGATCGTGGTGTTGAAGTCCCAAACTGCTTTCGCCGTTGTGTTCCGACATTTGAGGTTAAAACGAGTAGGTCAACCTTCCGGGAGGAAGAGGGTTCGCGACTCTCTATAAATATTAGGGACCAGAGGGCTGGTGTGAGTTCTGTAGTGTCCCGACTCAGTCGTTCTAAGATTCAAAGTCAAGAATCCTGGGTAGTGGCAGCACTTCAGACCAGATATATAGCCTTATCACCAGTGTATGCCTTCCAAAAGGGTGGAAAGACAGGGGGTTGCTTTGGGAGGACCTGGTCGGGGACTTGACATTTTGTCTTTTTACTGATCCGAATGATGGGTGTGGGAAACGTTGAAATAAATCAGGAGCAGAAATGTAAATAGTTTTTCGTGGGAGCGGGGGTCGGTAGCTGGGAGGAGAAGGTTGACTTGGTTAGGTTGGTGGTGCTGGCAGCTGGCTGCTGGCTGACGATGACGATATCACCGTACGAGAGAGGAGGTAAGTAAGTGACGATGGGTAAACTCTATGTCGACGGCAAAGGAAAGAGGGGTGAAGAATGAGTAAAGTAAGGACGGAATCAAGCGGTGAAGACGCCCTAGTTATAGTTACAAAGGTAGTTTCATGTAATCTCTTTAATCTATGGCACCAACAGATTATTAGTACCAACGACTTGCTGGTACCATTTGATTTATGGCACCAACAGATTATTAGTACTAATGACTTGCTGGTACCATTTGATCTATGGCACCAACAGAATATTAGTACCAACGACTTGCTGGTACCATTTAATCTATGGTACCATTCAATTCTTGGTACCAGGGACTTATTGGCACCATTTAATCTATGGTACCAACGGATTATTGGTACCAAGGACTTATTGGTACCATTTAATCTATGGTACCAACGGATTATTGGTACCAAGGACTTATTGGTACCATTTAATCTATGGTACCAACGG
>JAFJYH010000566.1:0-14880 GCA_017365405.1 Cadophora malorum | reverse complement strand
GGGAAATGGATTTCTGGGTGGGTTGGCGGTTGCGCTTGCGAGGGGGAGGGGTGTGGTTGAGGCGAGTGCTTGGGGGAGTGTGGCAGCGAGTTTTATGATTGAGCAAGTTGGTGTGCCCGTTCTATCTTCCTCCCCCTCTGGCGAGGAGGGAAAGGGGGAGGTGGAGTTGTGGAATGGTATTCTTGTGGAGGAGAGACTGGAGGAGTATATGAAGAGGGTCGAGTTGTGATTTCCACTAGACAAGTGGCATTCTCTTTCCCTTTTCTTTACTACTTAATAGCATTTTGGGCGACATTTAGACAGGGTAACGCATCACGGCAACAATACAATATCATAGACTTTTTCTTTCCTTTACTGTCTCCCGATCGATTAAGGCGTGCATATATATCTCATTACAACCGTGAAGCAGAACGCCGTATAATCAACCCTTGCTCATGTCAGGCATCACCGTAACGCCTATAGCCATCTCCTCCGACCGCATCACATTCGTCAAATCCAATATAAGTCTAGCCAGTTTAAAAACCCTCGGTAATCCGACACGCTGACCTAATACTGCGAAAACCAATACTGCAAGCCAATACTCTTCAAATCTTGTATACAAGATCTCCATCAGTGTACCTAAATCATGTTAATTGATTGCGTTATGGTCTTAGATTTGGAGTACTCACATGATATTGTTCGCTTCATCCATCTTCTTCAAGGCAGCTACAGCCTCTGGCTTATCAAAAGCACCTCCACCCGAGCCACCAATACTCCTGTTAATCGCCGTGACGATGTTGTCAACCTCAGCAGATTCATCTTCGAAGAGAGGTGTGCTGAGAAGTTGACCAAGAGTGCTCCTGAATAACGTCAATCTCGCCGGAGTAATCGCTGGCGCAATGCTCAGTGCAGCTGCTCCACTGGCAAGTTCAGTGTCCTCTTCTTGGGATTGAGATTGACTTTGCAATTGAGATGCGGGCAGGGAAGAAGCGAACGATGTTTGCGAGGCAGCTGTGCCGTAGGTACCATTCGTTCTGGATCTCTGGGTGGTGGTTCTTGGCGAGGCAGTGTACAGGTCATCTTCCTCATCGTCAGAGATAGTGTCGCCACCATTGTCACCATCGGTGCGAGAACTGGAGCCATTCTGGCCTCCCCTTCTACCATTCACAGCACGAGTCCGTGATGTTGTGCCTGGAGTTTGGGTCCTCGAGGTTCCTGCTCTGGTAGTAGGAGGTGGCGAGTCCGAATCATCTGAGCTCTCGTCGTCAGAAGACAGATCCTCAAGAGGTCTGGTCTTGCGACGCTTGCTTCGCTTCTCATCCTCGACGACTTCCTTGAAAAGAGCGAATCGAAGAATAGCCTCTGCAGCAAGAGCATCACGTTCCTCAACACGATTTGACAAGCGAGATTTGGCATGAGCTGTGGAGAGACGGATAATAGTCTCAAGGGTACGAACAGTCATGGGACTAGTCTTTCTCTGGTTTCCTTGCATATCGTCGTTTCTGAGGGAAACGTAAATTTCGCTGATCCTCTCAGAAGCCTCTGCTGTCAAGACTGGCTTTATTCTCGATTTGGCGTATTGGATGTATTTCTTGACAAACGGAATGCTCAAAACTTCGACCTTTTTGTTGGCACCACGTCCAGTGGTAAGCGTGACACCTGCGTGAAGCATTTGGTTGTATTTCTCGAACACATCAGTAGGTCGGTTTGCATCAGCTTCCTGCTCGACTCCAACACCCAGAGTCTGTTGTGATTGCTCTCGGACTGGTGCTCCTTCTTCTGTGCCGGGCTGTCGGTATCGGTGCATGCGTAGAACGTGCTCAGAAATTTGACGATCCCGTGCATCATCAATGTCATCTGTGACGACGAAGAGCAAATCGAAACGGGAAAGTAGAGAATCTGGAAGGGCGATGTTCTTGTGAGGATCCTTGTGAGTGTCGTATTGTCCGAAGATCGGGTTAGCTGCTGCGATCACACTGCAGCGAGCGTTCAACGAGGTGTGGATGCCAGCTTTGGCAATTGTTACTGTCTGTTGTTCCATGACTTCGTGAATGGCGACTCTGTCAATATCAGACATCTTGTCGAATTCATCAATGCAGACAACTCCGCGATCCGCAAGAACCATGGCACCAGCCTCAAGTCTGCGTTCCCCGGTTTCCTTATCGGACGTAACGGCAGCAGTAAGACCGACTCCAGACGATCCCCGACCAGTTGTGGCAATAGCAAGCGGTGCGGTATTCAAGACGAATCGAAGCAGTTGGGATTTCGCAGTCGATGGGTCACCAACCATCAGAATGTTGATGTCACCCCTCAAATGTGTCCCGTTCTCCAAATTTTTCTCTTGTCCACTGAGCAACATCAAGAGAATGGCTTTTTTTATATGCTCGTGTCCATAAATACTTGGAGCAAGTGATTGAGAGAGCAGATCAAAGACATTCTTCTTCTTCGCGATCTTGTTGATGTTACGAATATCGGTGTCTGTAATTGTGGCTGCAGCGATTCCTCCTCCTGACTTCGATGATAACATGACGACGTTGTTGGCGAGAATGACTGTCTTGAAAAGAGCAGTGTTGTGCCCGGCATTTCTGTTCCCGAGGGATCGATAAATACCAACGAGCTGAACTCTGTCTCCAGGTTTGCACTTGTCAACTAGATCATCATCCAGAATGACATCAACACCTCGAGGTAATTGTCCAGCTGGCGCGCGCTCAGGCATTTCTTGTATCGAGATTGTCTGATGATCTCTATATGTGCAATACCCGTATTCAGTAACAAGAGGATTTCCTTCTTCGTCCTCCTGTGGGTATACACTGGAAGTAGTCGCTCCAGAGGTCATGGTCTGATCTTTGTACTCGCGGAAGTGGAAGATCTTCTTCTTCTCGTTGTAATGAACACTCTTGACTACCTTAGGCCTCACGAGAGAGCACCTGGTAACAATGCCTTCGAGCGAAACCATGTGGTTGAGGTATGAAGATGAAAGAGTTCGTGGATTGCAGGCATATTGTCCAAAGCTGCCAGAGAAGGCACAGTAGTACATGGTATCATCGGAGATTTGCTTTGAATTCGTCGTTGGAAGGGTTTGAATAACCTCCTTGAGGGCTCGGTCGAACGCCTGGGCATAGTCGAATGGCTGCTGTAGCAGACCCTCTGCGAGCTCGACGTTGCGTGCGCGGACCTCATCTATGCTGACCACCAGTCGTCTTTGAAACTTTTGTAGCATCAAAATAATATCAGATCTGTAGCTTCGTGTCGTTGGATCACCTATGGGCGGTTAGCATGGCGGGGTGTTTTTGGAGAAAGAGAGCATACTTGGATCAAGAAATTCAGCAGCGGCGCGAACACGGTCGGCGACCGCCTCATCTTTCAATTGCGATGGATCCATCCTGAAAGTTGTGGTCGATTGTATTGCGAACTGTAGTGTTGTGATATTGTTTGATGAAGTGGAGGGGAAGGGAGCGAGGAGGTTCAAGTTTTGAAAGGGGCTGACGCGAAACTGGAATTGAGTCGCGTCTACGCGTGAGAACGTCGCGTTGAGTGCTTGCATTAGTGGCTTGGCGGAATTCATCTCGCTTCGCCCCTGATATCGACGCAGCTGGAGCTGGAGACTCGCCTTCACAACACTTAGAAGCAGATATACTTATCTTTCGGAAAGCGATGATCTACAATGCGTATTGTTTCCTTGCATCTTCGCTGCCATGAAATCATATTCTCGAAATATAAGAGCAACTTTCGAAAGATCTGGTTGACTGCACGATCAATAAAAGTTCGTGGCATCCCGCCATTCCAGTTCATCAATAACTGAGCTTCTTTCTTGCTTGTTGTTTGTGTCCCCTCAAGCCTTGCTACTGAGCTCATCATTGAAGTGACGAACTTCAAGCATCGAAGGGACTACCGTTGACATTTCCGCTAGGCCTTCTGCTGCCTTAGCTACTGACCTTTTTAACTTGGCTGAGATCATCGTGTCTCGTACCAGTCTGCGCCGCATTCAAGGAAGTCAAAGTCTTCAACAGATTTCCTATTGCCATTTCTCTTCCTTGAATTACAACATTGAAATCATAATATCCAGCCAAAAGAAAGCATGGGGTATGTCGGAACATTTTGCCAATTAGTATGTGCCAAGCCCCCAGATATCCGAGGCTGCAGCGTCCTCTCTCAAAATCCAGCTCTGACAAGCACGTAGTGTGGGGTTTCCTTTGCCATTGCAAGAACTCGCGGTGCCCATGAGCCCTACGAGTCTGCATGGGAATACCACGGTTCAGACTATGTCGACAGCAATTACATGTGTGAAGCAACTTCTGGTTGCCGATCTTTCCAACGCGAAGAAGGTGGAGACGAAGAGCATGTGGCTGGTCCAGGTTGCTATTCCGGGCAGGGCTACTGCGGATATAGATTATCGTTGGAAGAGATGTCAGGATGCAGGGCTCTGCAATGCATGATCAAGAAAGGCGAAGATTGGGAGGTTGAGAGCGATGATCAAGAGTTTGAGAAGGCTTCGAATTACTTCCTGACAGGGGTTTCAGACGGGTCACCGGATGAGGCTCCGGCGATGGACTTGAAGCCAGTCAGACATGGCGTGGAAGAAGTGTGGGTTTCCAATATAACATATGATTCTTTTGTAAGTCCGCTCCATGTTCGAAAAACATATAGCCCAATGCAAGGAACATCCTAACTCGTTGACAGGAAGATGATATGGGGTTTCCATTCCACCCAACTTGTTTTGAGATATTCAAGAGAGTTTCGGTAGAGCGACTTGATCAGGTTGATGTCCATGGACTGTGGTCTTGGCGGGATGTAAGACAACCTATCACTTCTGTTCTCGAATACTCATTGAATCTATTCAGCTGGAGGGTTCATACGAAGAATTCTTTGAACAGTTTCCTCGTGCTTTCGAGGTCAAGAATGGCAATGAACAAACGTGGCATCACGAACCCGGAAATGAATATCTCGCTGCCAACCCAATCGATATCCCTGGGTTCCTGATACTGTTGAAAAAGAGCGAAAAGGAGTTCGTCTACGAGGGCAAAAAAAAGTTGCCATACGACACCAACAGTGGTGTGTTTACTTTCACTTACAAAATTGGACGAGACACGTTCAAGAGCATGCACAAGACACCCCCACCAGGAACCGCTTCCGATGTATTTTCACGCCTTCCAAACGAGCTTCGATACATGATCATTTCTCAGCTACCTGCAAGAGATATTGCAAATCTGAGACTAGTCACTCCAGCCTATCGCCAACTGTCCATCTCGGTCTTTCGACATCTAATATTCCACGAAATGCCATGGCTGTGGGAAGCTTGCGATCTTCCTGTTGGCAACACCGATTGGTACTTTCTGTATACCAAGATGAAGTTCGCTTGGCAGAATTTGAAAGGTGTGCAGAATCGCAAGAGGGTTTGGAAGGATGTCAATGAGATTGTGACTCGGATAGAGAAGTACAGGAAGGAAGGAAGTATCTCGGACGGGCCCGAGGAGTCGGAGTATGAGTCGAACGAATGAAACTTCGTAGGTGGAATACTCCGTCACTTTCAGTGCTAGGAGTCTATACCCTCTTATATGGATGGCCAGAAGAGACCCCACTGGAGCTCTTGAACTGCGAGCAGAATACAGTGGTTGCAGGTGGGAAAGACGGGAATGTCTTGCCTATCAGAACTGCCCTGGAAACGATACCTACACCATGTTCAAAAAGGAAAGGCGAAGTCTTCAAGCAATAAGTCCCTCGTTAGTGAAATGTGCTTGACTTCTATAAGGGATGTGTTGGAGCATGGGATATCTAGCAGGCTCCACTGCTATCGGCGGCAATTTGACGGAGCAGATCACGGAGCTTGAATTTCTCCTCTAACGAATGATTCGCCCTGGTCGATCGCTCGATGGAACACCTCTGCATATGTCAGGATTCGAGTTTTGTAAGAGGACTTAAGATATGATTCGCGTACCAGCAACGGATCGTCAACGAGATTAGGTAGGATTCGAGGGCCGCGTTGGAGTGGAACTCAGCATCAGATCGCTAAATCTAGTCTTTATTTTACAGTAGCGTTTCGCTTGAACTTCATACCCTTGAAGCTCGAAGCGAGGCAGGCCAAAACAAACATCCATGAATTGCATTGCGTGTCAGGAAAGGAGTCATGTCCATCCCGCTCGAATTGAGCTCAAATCGCGTTTTTAGGGACGAAGTATCTCCTAAAGCCACTGTTTAGCCGACACATGGAAGAGCACATACGTAAAGTCAAATGCTCGGCCAGTCAAGAATGAAGTCTAGCTTTGATGAAGAAATTGGGCCTTTTATTTGTTACAAAGCAACGCAATACACCTGGCCAGAGCGAATTGCACTGAGATCTAAGCCCAGTACCAGGTCAAATCCATCATTGGGTCGTCTTACGACTCAGCAAAGTCATCTCCATCATCCTCGGCTGCGGCGTCCTCCATATCATTGCCCTCCAAGTCTAATTCTCCCCCAATACTATTTTTGAAAGGGCTCACGGTTGGAAACTTCTTCCATCTACTCTGCTTGTGAGGTCCAAGTTGATAGAAAAGAGAAGCTGGTCTCAACTTCACGTGTAACGCCTTGTCTTTTCCTCCAGTCGAAATCAACTGCTCGATGACCGACTTCTTGATCTTCACTGCCTCTCAATTTTCGAGGGTTGTTGTGAATGTAGGCAATCTTGTATCCCCATAGGGTACAAGGGAAGAACGGGTTGTCGATCACAAGATGTCCAGAACTGATATCGGCTCGTACTGGGTAGTATGCTTGGATGAGTTCAAGTTCTTGTTGTCTTGCTCTGTTGATGACCATGGTCTTTCTAGCCCGCTTTGCTGCATATGCGATGTTAAAAGCTGCTTGCTCATCGGGCGTCATATCGCGACGATGTTTCAGACTAGTAGAGTCGGTCTTTGATGTAAAGACGTGTGTGCTACGTTGCCCGATGAAATGTGTGACGCAGTGGCCTGTGAGACTCGCTCTCATAAATACTGCATCTCCCGGCAGCTGTCGAAATCTAACACCAATGATTGGTATGCACACTTTGCCACCTTGAAATTTACCAAAGCAAGCGGTTGCTGTCAGAATCTTCCGAGAGTCAGGATCCTTGTGATGTTCGGCCTGATTATTCATGACTCGAACTTCCAAGGTATAGGCCTGCCGCTCGCTCTCTTTGGACAGCATTCCAGCGGCGACATACTCATCACGGTGCTTTTTAGCGGCCTTGAAACCCTCTGGGTCGAAAAGGCTGTATAAAACACCAAGATTTGATTCCACGGGGGCCATGCCTCTCAGAAAAGCATCTCCTGCTTTGGCTTTTCTTGCCTTGTCTTCCGGCATGCCCACGTGTCACCCTCTGAGATCTGAACTCCTGTTTTGGCAGTATAGTTCGTTTTTCTCGTCTCTTTGGTCGTTGCATCGACCTTGTTCGCCTAGGATACCGAGATGTGAAGTTTAAGATGGCTAACCCATCTTCTTGTTGGATGCAGCACGATCCAAGCTGTACTGACTTGAGTGTCGGGCATTTTTAGACTTAGAAAGGTGCGCTGAGAAGATGGCCTCATATCTTGCATCAACACTAGATGCAATGTCCACGATTCGATGATGCACCGCGGGTAACCCCATTTGGGCCGTCCCTGAACCAGACAAAGAATGGGATATCATCTCTGCCCACTAGGACTGTGTCTCGCACAAAAGTGCTTTCTTTCGGGACGAGTGGGTTGCGTTCGGTAATTCTGGGGTTATGTTCCGTCAAATCCGCGATGCTGAGTTGCGGGAATTTGACTTCATCAAAATGGCCCTTCAGTGTTTCGAGGTAGTCCCTGATTCCCTCTAGTCGTGGCTCAATAGTGTCACTATATCCGTCTTCGATCTTGATGAGCTTCCCTAGATGATTGTTACAATGATTTAGGTAGCCAGAGAAAAGCATTTATTTACCTGCAGCGATGCGTTGCTTCTTCCAAGTCTCAAAAAGCGAGTCACGGAAGCTTATGTCTCTTGTGTGCTCCTGTATGTGGTGCTCGAAGGCATCGCTCGCGTCCTGCAACCCTTGTGCAGTAGGTCTGACGAATTGTGGTGGGTGGCATCGCTCCATCTCTATTGTGGATTCAGAATTTGACATCGTGACCCTTGAATCGGTTGTATTCTGGCGAGTCGTATCGTTTGCACATGGAAGAGTACTGTGGGAATTTTGGGCCAGGCGCTGGAAGTACAGGGCTGCCACTGCAGATGCTCGATGCTGTGAGTCTAAAGTCGAGACTCCGATAAGTCCTCCAGTGTTGGGATTCGAATTGGGTCGAAGTGCCCGCTGCTAAGAGTAGAATCCTTGCGTGGATGCAGCCAAGGTTGTATGCCGTTGTTGGACTTCGTAGGTATCGAACTTTGAGGCGTAAGGTATCTTCGTCAGTAGGAAAACAAACATAGAGAGCACGGGCAAGCGAAGGGGGGTCTTGCTAGCGCCTTTCCAAAGGAACTTATAGCTGTCTAGCAGACCAGAAAACAACCCTAGCAAGACGAGAAAGAGCCCTTGTACGTGATCCAGTAGCGGTATTTCTCTAGATGAATTATGAGTGATACGCCGGGGAGATCATGAGTCCGTGAGACCTCCAGTAGCCTCAATGCCAGACGCGAACGTAGCGACATAGCAGTGTAAGCCCAAATGACAATATAACTGTAGTGTATCATGACGAGCCTAAGCAAGCTTCCTTCACCCCCTTCGGAAGCGCTTTGGTATATGGCGGCGCGTCAGCGGAGAAATTGCTTCCACAAAGCCGGGTAACGATCGATATCCAGTGCTTACAGCAGTGGCAAAACAGTAATAGGATAATGATGAAGTATACGTACGTAGCAGAGGGAAAGCATCTTAACTTCCAACAGGCTACCATAAATCCGCTAGTATAAGAACCTACTTGGTGCTTATCACCGAGAGTTATACAAAACACACCTCAGTAGAACCCGTGATGTCGAATGAGCATGCCACGATGTATCGACCTTTTTCAAAGCTCAGATCAAGACGCATGCTGCAACTATGTATCCATATCAACTTTGATGGCGTCCAAGCAAGACTCGATCT
This sequence comes from Cadophora malorum, assembly GCA_017365405.1. Lineage (NCBI taxonomy): Eukaryota > Fungi > Ascomycota > Leotiomycetes > Helotiales > Ploettnerulaceae > Cadophora > Cadophora malorum. The sequence continues at coordinate 5,852 of JAFJYH010000566.1, read as the reverse complement.
TCTGTCAAACATCACGAGGCGGGGACAATCTGATTACAGGGCAATCTACACTGTGTGATATGCAGGATCCAGGAATCGAAATTGTCCAATGCCTTAAAAACTAATTGCAGAATGGCAGCAAATTCCATCAATTGCTCAGACTGGCTGTAGACGTGCCTATCATAGCGTGACAACCTAGTGATGCTGGACACACATCACGAGCTTGGTCTACAGAACACAACTATCGACAGCCTTGAACAAGCTGGGCAGGCTCATGCGGACATCAGGGACATTACACGAGACGTCAAAAGCCAAACAATTAATGCGAACTCGATGGCGAGCTGGTTTCCCAGACCTTGACAACTCGAAGCTCTCTTCTTCGAATTTGCCTATGATCTTGCGCTGCATCAAAATATGAGGCATAAGAAATTGAAGAGCGAATATGAGCGAATAGGGTATTCGTGAGTGGCAAGTGCCAGAATTGCCTGAGGAGTTTCTCAAGCTGTGGATGAGCAAAATGTTTCCCCGAAGTCAGCCTCGCTTTGGACTCAGTACATACGTATGGTCCTCTCGCTTTGCAGTATCTACCAAATCCCTCAAGATTTTATACCTCTTATTTCCTTCCATGCAAACAAGGATACAAGAGAAAGAACAATCCGCGATCTGTTACGTGAGGTCACGTGGGAGAAAGGATAAGACTACTTCTAGGACCCAACAAAGGAATTGTATACAGAGCTTGCAATACTCGTATCTGAACAGCACATAAAGAATTACAACAGCTGAGCAGCAAATCCAAGGTCTCGAGTTGAAGCAGGCAGGATCCAAATTTGGCACTTGCCCTACAGTCAAGCCATCAGAGCAGACTCTAAATGATATGTTTCTGCGACCCGCGGATTTCAGAAATTGAAAGAGACCAATCCTGAGTCGCAATGATCCATGAAGAAACATAGAAGTCAGGCACGTTCTGCCTTACAGGACTAGATTCCACCATTCTCCGTCCAAACACGCAAAATTCTGTTCAAGGCTTGAGCAATGCATCTCTCCCTGGCCCACCACTTGGACTGACTGGTTCCAGTCAAGCTCTACTGTTGTTCCGGACCTCGAAAATTTCACAGTCTCCCAATTCCTTTCTATCAAACAGCCTTGGCCATCACAGCCAGAATTGAAGACTCCGCTTGAAGCTTCAGGGCTTTGTTTTATGAGATGGATTTCTCCTTTTGCCGGCCGAACTAGCCTTGGAGGCTAAGGCCAAGGCCCAAAGAAGCAGGCTAAGAAGCCAAGAAGTGTAAACTTAGTGCATGCAGAAATCCAGTTCTGTAAGGGGCTGCATATGGCCTTTGATGGCAATGTGCTTTAAGCAGAGCCGATGTTTCAGGTCATGTTGAAGGCACCTGCATTTTCATGTTCGAATTCTTTTTAGTACCGATATCAGTCACGTGGAGATCTTCTTGTAGCGTGCTCCCACGTTTTCCCTTTAGGTCTTAATTTCATAATATCTGCCGCAGTTTTAACTTGGATTAAACATGTATTAATAATTTTTCATTTAGTCAAGAAGAAAGTTCTTTAGGAGATGATTATCTCGTGTAGAAGTGGCGTAGATGAAGCGAGGATGTGTTGACATTCAAATCCAATGCTATTGGTTACAATCCATGATTAGATAGACTATCTACAGAGACGTATGCCTCATACATGCTATGTTCTATTTTCCTTTGTTTGCATCTTCTTTGTATCGTATGCTGATTCTGCTTTCATTATGTAAAATGATGCTTATGCATCTGCTTAAATGTTACAGATGAATTTGACATCTAGCAAGACATGGGATCAGTATGTAGTACAATATAGAATAGATGTATGGTAAAAAAATGAATGCTGCAGAGAGCACTCGCATGAGGACCTGCAACCCAAGTATGAATCCCTTTAAAGTCATGTGTTGGCGGACTTTTGCCAGTCTCTTGGCTTACGCCCACTCCTTGCTCAATCCATTTGTATTTGCTCTACTTCAAGAGTGGTTGAGACTCGTACATACTGCATAGCCCAAGGGCTACAGAGACTAAGTCTTATTCTTCACGTAGGCTCCCATATTTCAGTATCGTATCCCCACGTGCCACGCATGCAGTCATCAGCCACTCCCCTCAGGTACAGATCGACGCCTTCGGCCCAGCCTGTGCCTCAACAATTGAAGGAACGCTTGAAGCAGCATCCAAAGTGTACTTGTAGAGATCAGCAGGCTTGAAAGCAGTCCCAGAGTTTGCAGCAATCGTTCCCGTGCAAGACTCAAACACATTCCCACTCGCCATCAACACAGCCCCTGTATCTTTCTGTATCGAGTTCTTCACCTTCTTGAAATAAACATTCTCGATAACAGCATTCGTCTGACCTCTAGCATAGTGACCATATGAAGTCACATTGTTGACATAGTTGTTGTACAGATGTGCGTACTTCAAATTATCAGCGCTTGGGTTTCGCTGGTTGAGGTTGTGGAAGTAGTTGTGGTGAATGGTGGCTTGTGCGATGAGATTCTCGGTCCATCCGATGCCGAATGCTTTGTTGTGGTCGTGGAGAATGGTGTATGATACGGTAAGGAAGTTGGTGTCTTTTCGGCTGTCGATGAGGCCGTCGCCGGCCCGTTCTAGGAGGCAGTGGTCGATCCAGACGTTAGATGCAGTGTCCTGAAACGGTTAGCAAAGTCAATGATCGAACTACTGCGAGACCCCTCACCATTTGGATTCCATCCCAGTCTTGGGTCTTGCCATCATAATCTCCGTCAACATATGTATTGCCTGCTAACTTAGTTCTCGACTGTGTGCCAGGATCATCAGTCGGGCATACCGATTTTGAGGTTCCTGATGATCACATTCTTGACGCCATTCAGAAAGAATCCTCCGCCGTAGATCTCTCCAGTAGAGCCAATGCCGATGATTGTTTTATCACTGGCCACTCTGATTTCTGTACCCTTGGGTGTAATGGTAACCTTTCCAACTACCTTGATGACGTACTTTCCTTGAGCTGTTGCATATGTATTGAGATCGGCTTGGTTCGACACTGTGACAACAGTTCCACCAGATCCTCCAGTGGTTCCACCGTTGAGACTTGAAGTAACATTAGTAAGAGTCGTAGAAAGGGATGACACAGCCGGTAGAAGTGACCCACGAAGCGAATCCATCGGCAAAGTCAGTACATCCTGCCAGAACTGGAATGGTATTTAGGAGAGCGACGACGAAGACAGTGAAGTTCATGATGACTGAAAAAGTACTAGATGATATCTAATTGGATTCATCAAGGAAGCGTTCACTACTCCGATGTGAGTGCATCTCAAGACAGGTATTTATACTTGCACATGGCCATGACGTCCCAGACTTGGTAAAGTAAACGATGCCGGCATCGCCCAACTCACAAATATTCCACAAATCGATCATCTGCTGCGATTCTCAAATGGGCATGATACATTGGATATCGTGCTGAAAGAGTAAGAAAGAGTAAGTTACGAAGCAGATCTGCGGAGGAATTCGATCGAAAACCCCTCCTTTCTTCGCCAAGCTTCATCAATCCGGGGATCTTGGGATGCCCCCAAGGAGCTTGGCAACAACTCCCACAACGGAATTCCACTTATGGGAATCGTGCGGCTATTTGCATATTGTAGACTCTGACGATTTGTCATGAAAGCTCTAGAAGACTGTATCGCCGGCCATACAGCTACTGAGACGGTCTTCTTTCATCTCCATTCACAGGAAGGACTTGGCTCGGTATTCAGGATTGAACAGTAGGATTTATTCAGCCCTGTATATCCACCATCAAGCGAGTATTTGATAAATTGTCGGACGGATACTTAACTTAGGTACTTCGCTCTTCCTGTCTGGCTTCGCTACAAAACGTATCAATAATTGTCTCTCGAAACACTTGCAACTAGCCTTGAGCCTCATGGTACAATGGTGGAGCAAGAAAGGGTGGAAGGGACCGACCAGGAGGGTCAGATCTGAAGTCACCTGACCATGGGTCCAGTGTCGGTACCGAGTGCCTTTCCCGCCACAGTCAGAATTCTCATCACAGAACAAGCTTTGCATCATGAACGTCAATCAGCGCAAACTCCTATTTTAGCTTATCTGATCTCTTCTGAGTCGCGTCCACCAAGCATCGAAAATACTCCATCCCGGATTTACGGCGCCGGATATACATTGTTGCATGAGTCTCAGCATTTTAATTCGCTGTTCGACAGCGGGCAGAACCGTGCGGTGGACGATGCTGCAGGGCTGATGCTGAGCGTCGTCACCCTCCAGCATGAATTCGGTTAGTGACACCCCACTGGCGACGAGGCCTGCAAGATTGCATGGGCATTGGGTTGCGTGCGCAGCCATTTCAGAGGAAGGGATGGCCAGACGAGTGTGCTTTATCACTCCAGGCTTCCCCGAATCTGTATCTCTCTTCTTGTTTGTCGAAGGAATTTAGGTATCAACTATCCAACTCCTGCTTCGGTAGCAGGCATCGATTTATTATTATTTATTTTGTTCGTTTCTCCGTCATTGTTTTGTTTAGGCGATTCTCGCCTCGCTTTCAGGCATGCGCGGCCTCTTCAGCGCTCTGGCGCTTCTGCCAGTAGTTGTGTCTGCTGCACCATTTGTACCTGATGACCAAGTTGACCAAGAATGGGATCGAAGAGGTGTCAAAACACTCACTGGTAAGCCCGACATCTGTTGCCATTTCACTCGAGTACTTTCATGCTAACTCCATGCTCCAGAGGCTCGGGCACTTGCCCATATCGATGTCGATGTACCAAGTAAATCACCTGATGTTGTTCCGACCACACTGGGCTTTCGGATTGAAGTCTTGAACTCAGAGACTCCCTGCGGATTTGGAAATGTAACAATCGATGGGACTGTTCTGCCTCAGACCGTGGATAGCGATGTGTCGACTGGGAAGGGTTCTGTGTCGACAAACACCAAGGGCGTCGTTGTTGGATCTTGGAAGTTTCACTGCATCAGAGTCAACGGCATTCCGGATGCGCAACTATTGAAGTTTACCATCAACTATGTCGACGGAAGGGTCATGGAGGATTCTGGATTTTCGATGCTTTTCAGGCAATCCGGCATGCCTGAGATTATGACCATCGAAACTGATCTCTCGATTCCCGATGAAATCATCGCCAATCCCAATCCCGAGGGTCTTCAACCAGACCATGGCAATTCCCAAAAGCACCATGGAGCAATCGAAGATGACTTCGCTGAGCTGGATTACCTATGGAGCCAACTACGAGAGATCAAGTACCTCATTCATCAGAAAGAGCGATCGATTGCTCGTCACGCTAATCAACATTACGAAACCGATATCAAAGAGTGCGATAGCTTGAAGTGCGTAGTGAAAGCTATGGCTCATCGGGCTAAACATGCTGCTTTCGGAATTTATGGTGCAATCAGCGGCGATGACGACGAGCCCAGACATGGTCGACACCATCCCGATGGATCCTTCGACAAGTTCCGTGGACATAAGGGCGGCAACCATTCTCATCATGGAAATCATACTCACCACCTACCCCCGTGGAAGAGGCCACACTCTCGTCCATTGCCTATCTGCAGGTATCCTCCCCCACCTCCACATGGACATCACCGCCCCAGCCATCACGGTCCTCCTCCACCTCCACCTCACCACGCACCAGATATGCCTCCACCAGAGTTTGATGGACCTCCACCACATCATCACATGCCCCCTCCACCTCCAGATTTCGATGAGCCTCCTCACCACGGTCCTCATGATGGACCAGACTTTGATAAGCCTCCCCATCATGACCACCATGGAGAAGACGGACCACATCACGGTCCAGATTTCGATGATCACGTACCACATCATGGACGTCCGGACTTTGATCAATCCCCTCCCCCACC
>JAFJYH010000565.1:0-15025 GCA_017365405.1 Cadophora malorum | reverse complement strand
GTCTTTGGTTTCTTGGGGGCGGGCGCGGAGGACTGTGAGGTGTGAGGAGGTGAGGGTTGGGGAGTAGGCTGGGTTTGTGAGGTAGGGCAGGCTTGGGGGCCAGTTTTTGGGTGGCATGGTTGTTTATGGGGAGGTATAATAGAGAGCAAAATATATCTAGTAGAGATTATTGAGCCGGACGGATCCGATCTCTAGCATGATGATTTCGGACTTGTCTGAAGTGTATTTAATGTGCATACAAGAGTGAACTAGACGAATCAGCACCTGACTCTGAACACTGGCGGGGAGATACCACAGAAGTGTGATACTTGGACCTGTATGAGAACAGAATCAGGAATAATCTTTGGGAGACTCCGTCGAGGGCATGGAAATGCCCGGTCTGGGCTCTTGGTAACGATCAACTACTTCTCATCGACTTGGGTATCGAACATCGAAATCACAAAGCAAATAAATCCAAGATGACATGAGAGAGTAAGAGAAATCACCTTGACTAACTCACCTAGAAGATGAAATTCACAGTCCAGAAAGCCATTCGCAAAATTTAGATACAGCAGATCCGCAGCATGAATGAAGCACATCAAAACAATGAAGGCATTCTCAAAATTTTCAACCGAGCCCCTTGTCTAGCTGCCAAGCCACTTATCACAAGCGAGATGCACGCACCCCAGCCGTGCCACCCCTGTCACTACCTGTCAAAACGGCAATGACGCAAGACCTCTAAGTTCAAGTTCCGCCGTTTGCAGCGGGAAATTTCCAAGTCACATCACTTGCACAATCTCGATCCAGGACAACATGGTATTCTGGCAAACTGGTTTCGGTTAGCTGACTGATCAATCGTTGATCGCTCCTCGCAAATACAATCATCCATCCACCAGCCACGAATCTCTGTAGCCTTGTACTTGCAATCTTAGATCACATATGACGTAGCGTTATTTTTGTCCCCGTGAGCTTTCACCCAAGGCAAGATTTCAGGAACAAGATGTGGCGGAAGCGACACTCCAGAGGATTGAGTGTCGCACAGTGATAGGCGGCGGAGGAAAATCTCCCTTGTTTAGGTAGGAGCATGAGCATGTGAGGTCATTTGTATGATGGTAGGTAATGCGCCACAATACCAGGGAAAGCTGGGCAAGGCAAGCTTGTCGCGGGGTAGCTTGAGGTACAAGTATAAAGTTGTCCACCAGCCACACCTCGAGTGCCTGCTTTTCTTTGTTCTTAAAAGTGAATTCTTGAGAGACTTGAAACTTGAACTCCTTTGGCTATTCACATACCAAGCGCGCCTCTGCATTCGATCTCCTTTGCACAAAGCAAGTAAAGCAAACAGTAAGCTCCCCAGCTTCCACCAAATACCTGAATCTCATCTAAAAGCTCCCCTCTGCAGGATACACAACTTCCCACAACAACACACAACAACAGCAAACATGCCTTCCCTCCTCGACAACCTCGGCTCCCTCATCTCCTCCATCGTAAACGGCATCACCGCAATCATGGGCTCCATCCTCGCCGTCTTCCAAACCATCCTGAATACCATCTTCGGCGTCATCGGTTCGGCTTTCTCTGCTGCCGGTACGATGATCTCTGGATTGGCGCAGACATTCGAGGGCGTTTTGAAGTTCTTGTTGAGTGAGTACAGCCCTTCCTTTTTCCCATTCGGATTGTCCTCTGGAATAAGGCAGGTGGACAGCAAGCTGACAAGTTATTAGGCAACATCCTAGTTATCGGTGCGATTGTTGGCGCTCTCTTCCTCTACGGCGTCTATCAGCAACGTAATGGAAAGGCTGTTACGCAGAGACCTGCTGGCGCGAAGAAGATCAACTAGGTGGAAAGACGACGATAAAGGAGAACTCCATCGTTTGGAGTGCTAAGCGTCTGCCTTCGATATCGATTTCGGTTTTGGGGTAATGAGTCGCGGTTCGGAGTTGGTGACTTGATTTTCGCGAAGGAAACTGAGTATGAGGAAGGGTAGGTTTGCAGGGCGTGGGCGTGGAAATGGGATAGTTTAGGTAGATACCATCAATGAATGCACGATTGCAATTACAAACATAAGGAACAAGGACTTGGCCTGAACGTTGCGCTTATCTATGGCTTTTGTTGACGTAGGCGATGGAAAGGATGCTTACCTGCCAGAGGACAAGCTTGTTCTCAAGGCTCAGAGTAAACGTTATGTCGACAGCTGACAAGACATGTTAGTGCCACATCCTACCTTCAAACTTCTCGCGATGGGTTCGAGAACTCGTCAACACCCAACGAAAGGTGAATTCGACCTCCAAACATCCCATTCACCGACTCAAGCCAACCCAATACCATATAATGAAATGAGCAAATTCCCATCCCCGGATCCGGAACTGGACCTGGAATCTGGACTGGACTCCCTCAACCCCAGGACTGGACTCCGGACTTCTCATCAAATCTGCCCCACAACAAAGCAAAATCTGAGAAACCCACGACAAAAATACGACTTAGTGGAATGGAACCCACCTGGGTCAGGACAAAAGGAAATCCCATCCGGGGTTTATTCTCCCATCGCAGCCGCGGTGGAGTTTGTTTTGTCGTTCTCGGGGAGATGCGGTTTTGGTTATTTTTGGACGCTTTGGGAGGTTTTGATACTTTTTGAGTATAATTTTGGAGCTCGGCTAAGGTATCGGTTTTGGTGTGAGGTCGGGAGATAGTAAAGGATGACGCGTGGGTGACTTCAGCTTCGGCATGAGGAAGAAAGTGGAGTGAGTGCGCTCGGCCTGCAGTGGGAATCGTGTCCCAGGAGACTTAATCCACTTGTGGTCTGGCCTCCTCTTATAAGCTCAATTCAGCCACAAGCAGGCTATATTGCAACGCTTCATAATCGTTGCGTTAGCTTCGTGGACGCAGTTTTAAGCAAGGTAGCACTTTGATAGGAGATATGTCACTGGACCGTTCGTCCAGGGTCCAGCGCGACTGCAATTGACCAGATCGGGAAGCGGTAGTCTCCTGCAACGATCCCCGTAAAGCTTGTCTTCGTACTAGGACAAGTGTAAACACACTGTTGGGCCGTGGCTCCTCAGAGCTTACTGGTCACTGGGAGAAAGATGCTTGAACGCGTAGCTTGAATGGACTTGTTCCACAAGGTAAATTGCATTTTTTTGTGATGTGGGATTGGAGCTAAGGATCTATTCTGGGGTACAGACTAGAGATGCCGAACCGAGTGAAAGGCAGCGAGACAGCCATGCCAATGGAAAGATCGCAATGCTACCTAGGTAGAGGAAGCTCCCGGGAAGCCCAGTGACATTCCTTAGTCTGATGGTACTCTGGAACTTTTGGGGACTAGTAGCAGAATATGTAATAGAAATAGTACGGGAGCAAAAATACACAGGCCACAGGTGAGTATCAACATTTGACTGTTGGTGATTGTAGAGCTGGAGAGGGCGATAATTGCTGAGATTACTGCCTTCGAGTTATCGACCCCGTGCACCGGATATCAATATAAAGATGGTGGAGCGTGTCTTGAGAATGCAAGAAGATGAAGAATTTCAAATGTGATACGGTGCTCAATTACTTGGCCTCGGCAATATTAGGGGTCCAAATGGTAATGCGAGAACGCGACTGAGAAAGACCACAACTAAGGGATCTTCACTTCTAAGACCGGCAAATGATAAAAAATTTAAGTCAAAAGCTCACTTACTCGTGCCCTCAACATTACTCGCAGCGGAAACGTGCTTCTCCAACCTCGTTCGTCGTCGTCGTCAAGATGGCTCCAGTTTACCACGTGATGAGCGATATATGCCATAGGACAAAAGCAGTGCAGTGGAATCTCTCTGGCGGTGTAAAGGCGTCAAGCGTGGGGAGTCTCATTTAGATCAGCGTGCAGGACTTCGCTGCAAAGATAGAGCAGTAGATATGCGCCCCGGTTGGCAATGAAGATTATCATCGGCAGCGCGGGGGCTCAACATCGGCCGCACTGTTGTCGTCGTGGATCTTCAACACAGCAGAGATGTGCGACAGCTGTCTCGTACGCGCTCAGTGCATTTTCACGCTTGGCGCGCTATTGATGCGGTGGCGTCTTCGATGGTCCTGCACTTGCTGGCGGATATCGCGATTGTGGATTGCTTTTAGTGAGAGACACGTCTCGGAGATCTAGCAGGCTATTCGTGCGTCTGAAGATGGATGGCTGTTGTGCTGTGTCTTAGGATTTTGGAGGTTTGGGGGTGAAATGGGCCACCGTATTATCATAACCTCTTCGTAACTTACTTATACCGTAAAATCCCATGGCTGGTGGTTAGGATGTCATCACACTCCGGCCTGTTTTCGAAGGGGTGTTGCGGACTGCAGGCTTGGTGTCCAGATGATCAGATGTTGGAGAAGTGTCTAGCCAAAGTCATGGTAGCCTATCAATGTCTGTGAGGCCAACGACCTCTCTCAAAGAAGCAGCTGCAAGGTGACCGGGGAGGCGCAGCAAAGTGCTCAAAGTGTGCTGGAAACCATCGAATCGAGTGGCTTTCGTGGGGTATGTAAAATTTTGCTCTGCAGAATAGCCAGGCAGACGAATAAACGGTCTAAATATCTAGGGCAAAAGGACCCGTTGATATCACGTCCATCCACATCCTCGCTATCCTGTGGATCGAATCTAGCAACAGATGCAGGACGCTCCAAACGAGCCAGTCTAGCGATGCAACCTGCACGAGCTTTCTCCGTAACTTCACGAAAGTTGAGGATGGGGGTACGGACGAGTCTCGAATTGACCATTCAGCTGGCGGGAAACGCTGGCAGCACTTTGTTGCTGCTCATGGGGTGGAGTGCCGTGCCTGTTAGAGTGGATCTTGCTTTCGGGAGATGGAGATTTGCTGCTAAAATGTAGATGCCCTAAAGTTAGAGTGCGAATCTGAGTTCTAAGTGACGACCTAGACTAGAATCAGGGCAGCAGGGCTGTCAGAAAAGGTCTATCGGGTCTGATGCGGATATACGAAAGTAGTGACAGAACAAGTCGGCCACAGTCTTTGGCGAAAGGTTATGAAGCTGTCGAAGTCGTAACATCGCCGCTCTCGTCAGTCGTCATCCTGCCATCCTGGAGAACCTGGAGATGGACGTGCGACCGAACATGGGATTCTCATCGATCGGGCAAGGATTGGTGCTGAGTAGTCTTGGTTGTGTGAGTGTAAAGTGTCAAGGGTGTGCCTTCCGCGGCGTGAAGCATGTTCGTCTTACTCTCTTGCATTTTGATGATACTGGTCGCCCAGTGGGAAGAGAGCCTTGAATCTCACAATCTGCATCTTGAGAAGGCTGCAACACAAGTCTTCGCCTGTTCCTCTCGGCTGGGAGGGCAGAGAGCTTTCTTTTCCCAGAAATCTTCATCAGCTTGCCTTGTTGTTGGTTGATGTCCTGCCACGGATCCGGCTGCATCTTGATAGCAGGGGTACTGTCTGCAACAGAGCAGTCTCCTCGAAAATGGCTGAAAGCACTGGACACAATCGAGCACTTCTGCTATCAGATGAAGCTTTTCTCTGGAGGTGGCTTGATGAGCATATGCTGGTGGTAAGGATCCAAGGCGCCAAATAGCAGAATTACACCGTCAGCTTCAGGAGCGCCTACTGATACTGCGAACCTGCAGATGCGACTTGAAAATGCACCTGAATATGCACCTGGCTGTACTGCTGATTCCTGAAGCGCCATCCAGGGAACTTCTCTCATCATCTGTTCCCATACGCCCGGATTCTGAGCCGGTGTACAATTTTTATTTGCACTTGTTTGAGTCGGGTGGTCGAGTAGCCAGCGCCAGCCTCGGATCTCCAACCGAGTAGTCGCTGGCCGGCGGCCCCCTTTTTACCAAATGCTAACAAGATCGATTCGTAATTCCTGACACTCTTTGTAGTTGTTTTTATACCAGATCCACATTCACCAACTGACTTGGTACCGCTGGATGATGCGCATGGCCAGGATGAGCAGAGAGAAAGCCTGGCAGAGCCAAAGGCAGACCGCCTGCACTACAGTGCAGCATGCACGCTGCTGCAAGTTCACAAAGTGGATGTCGTTGCTTGGAAGCGACTCGTCCAAACGGCTCCAAACCAAACAAAGCACAGCAGAAACACTCCCCACCACACTCCCTCCCACACTTCTTTCAGAGCCCGCCCTGCTCCACATTTTTCATCCCCGGGCCATTGTAGGATGCGACCGAGAGCCCTAGAGTCACCGTAGTCCACGAGCTGAGAGTGAGTGCAGGTGTGCGAGTGCAGAGAAGGGAGGAAAGGAAAGTTGTCCTAGGATGGAAGCATCAGTGGATGGATCGCGGTGGTGAACACTATGGCGTTGTCTTGAAAGAGTCTGAATTCTTCCTGTTGCTGGCGCCATTATCTATAGCGAAGCTGCAACCGACCGAATACCTTGAGACTGTATTGTTCACAATAACATCTATCTACAGTATCTATAAGCTTCTACCTATTCCCGCTAATCTCATCTCATCTCATCTCATCTCATCTCATCCCATCCATCTCATCCATCCATTACTCCATTCCATCCTCCTTCCCTAGCCCACCAGCGCAGCCCAGCTCACGCCGAGGCGGATTCTTTCCTCTTGCCCTGAACTCTTTGGCACGCCCGGACATCTCGGTCACCGTACTCCCACTACATCAACTTCCACAGCCCACCGACTTCCGCTCTCTCTTCTTACAGCTCACCACAATTCTGTGACCTTTACGAGAACCGCCTCCTATTTTGGTCGCCAAAACCGACATTCGGTGTCCTGCTGCTTCAGCCGGCGCCGTTCGGTGCAAGGCTTCGCCATTGTAAATCTACTACTCTCCCCTCAACCTTTTCTCGCATCTGTTAGGCGTTGGAATTATCTCGGAGTCTTTGATTGGATCGGATTGGCATATACCACGGAGGCAGCATTTTCACGAGCGAACGAACAGACCACGACCGTACATACTTCTTCTTTACAACCTTCACGACTCGATTATTCGACTCCGCAGTCGTTCGCGATTGCCAAACAATCAAATCCGCCCGTGTTGAGGCTTCTTTATTCTTCCGGCCTAACGTCGACCGTTTACGGTTGTTCGTACGCCACCCATTCTCAATCCTCATCAACAACGAGAGCTATTCCACAATGTTGATCAAAGGAGAAAAGTATGCCTGCGAGGCATGCGTAAGAGGTCATCGTGTCAGCAACTGCCAGCACTCGGATCGGCCATTACAGCACATTAACAAGAAGGTAAATGGTATCTTCGCAGCTCCACGGCCACTACTGACGGAACGCACTGCAGGGCCGTCCAGTCTCGCAGTGTACTCATTGTCGAACACTCCGCAAGTCTCGCTCTGCGCATGTTCGATGCGAGTGCGGTGAGAAAGCGCACACTAAAGGCGGCTGCAGCCATGATACCGATGCTCAGGGTAAGCATTCCATAGCATATTTGAGGCACATCGGCAGCAGTTTCTGATACCTTGATAGCAGATAGCTGCTGCTGTAGTCACACCGGCCGATGCACTTGCGCTTTGAAGAAGGAGCATCTGGATCCAGTCCCTGAGTCCGATTCCGACGAACCGTCAATATCTGTAGCACCCAAGGACGAGAAACGCAGGCCTCGAGCTCTGACGGCACAATCTGATGGAGGCTTAACCATATTCACTAATGGACATCATAAGCCGGTTCACAAGCATAATAATATGGCCTCCAAATGCGGATTGCCATATGTTGTGCCCAGGGCACACTCGATTCATGGACCATCCCCCTCTGGTCTAGCAAATAGATCTGTTGACAATCTGCCTCACACCAACACAATCGATGCGTTACACAGCGACTCCCATATAAAGGATTCGATGGTCAGTGCGCAACAGGAACAGCGTATGGTGAAGTCTGAACACGGGTCACCCCTTGTGATTCCACAATCGAATCTGGACCAGCTGAACGGCCAGCTTCCGCCTTTGGACTTATCAGCTATTCCCGGAGAGTTCAACTTTCTGCATTCCTTGGACGGCTTTGCTACTGTTCCAGACCACGAGCCACCCATGTTCTCTGCAGGCTTAAGCTCAGCATCTATCGATTGGTCTCATTATGATGGACTTGACTTCAACAATGATAATTTTGCAACTTCCTCGTACAGTCAAGCACCATCCTTCACTGGCTTCGATTTCAGCAGTATTGATCAGCCAGCTCTGACCACAACTTCGACTTCTGGCGAAATCTCCGAGGTTGAGGATTTTGTCCCATTAAATGAGAACAATGGAAGCCGGCCGACACTGCTTAATAACCAGTATGGTTCCGATTTTGACACTTCGGACTTTGGAGACATTGATGGCTATCGACTCAGCACTGCATCATCTTACGTCGGTATGCCCCAGGCCCAGATGTTAGCCAGCAACAACTTCGAGTCTCTTGACTTGGACTCCTTTCTCAAGGGCGTTCAGACGTCCGGACCCTATCTTACAAGCAATCACGGCCTTCCGACCGCCAACTACATGGAAGATGGCAAGTCGGGACACAATACTTCCCCTTTCGACGATGCCACCAACTTCCAGCTCTTGCCTACCGAAGAAGAAAATGATGTATTCTGGCAATCGTTTGTCCCTGGTCAAATCCCAAGCACCCAGGCCCACAGCAATATTCCCGAAAACAACAACTGGGCTCAATAACACTCGGGGAAAGGCAACAGGCCTTCGACTGATTATCTCTTTGGATTTATCCGCCGACGACTAGATGACTTATTTGTTTCTGCACTGCATGGCAGGGTTTGATGGCGTAGAACAGAATTTTGAATGTCTATAGATTTCAATGTCACATATTACAATATACGCACATATCTACCATTTTTGATTATCTTTCTTGTTTCTTCCCCAGGGTACCGTATTACATATCTACCTCCAGAAGTACTGACCGGCAGGTTTTGCGGCTAGAGCCAAAACTTCGGAGCAGTTCATCATTGTTTATATGGGCTGAAGGCTCCGATTGCTCAGTCTTCCTGTGGACAGTATCAGAAGTTGGAACGAATCACCTTTAGCCCATGGATACCCGCATCGTCTACAGACAGACCCCGATGTTTGAAATTACAAGGGAGCATCGATCATCGGTCCGTCTGATTAGACAGACTTCGTCCGACTGCAGGTTACAACCAGCTCCCCCACTACAGCCTACCCCTTCGACTGCCGGTTGCTCACTTGTTTGTAAGACGATATGCCGAAGCTTCATCTATACGTGGGTTAGTCTGCTTCACCATCATATGACATGCAGCAAACGTCCACAGAACTACTGTAGGACTGTTGTTGGGAACCCTATCAATGCCGATTTGTGAGTGAAAAGTTGTGCTGCAGTGAGATTTCACGATTGAGAACTATCGCCAATTGGAATAACTGACCAATTCCAATAAGTGAGATCAGGGTACCCCACCATTTTGTAGATGGGATTCTTGACCTGGTAGCATCTCCTTGGAAGAGCTTGATTGATGGATATGAGGAGGTACCTACCAGTTGCAGTTGACCCTGGCCTAGCTTAGATGCTGTTGTCGGCACTGTAAAAACGTGCCTCCGATCCCCGTCATCCAGTTGTGTATCGTGCGAAGCCCCCGCACTTTGAAATTGATATTGAGGAAATATATTTCCCCACCGGAAACGAAACAGTCGGGCCCTACCAGCACATTTTGTGTCGCATGATACCACCCAGCTGCTGCATCTGGGCGGAAGATTCAAGGCTTCATCCGTTCAAACAGGCTGCTTCTTACGGCAGAAACGGTAACTGAACTAACTGGGCAGCAGGAGGCACAATAGTCGAGTACGATAGGCGGACGCTTTAGGCTCATCCCCAACCAGTGCAGGCCGCGGGTGAACCAACTCCGGCCGCTGTTGGGAGGTAGCGTACTGTAGTGTAGTGGGGATGCTTGCTGGCGGCGGTGATGTGCTCGTCTCCAGAGGTGTGAGGGTGAGGTGACGGTGCTCTGGGCAAGTGTTGTGCCCAATGAAGGAGACTCAAGCCCCCAGTCGGACTGCAAGGGGCGCCGAAGTGACCCTTGTGTTCCGATGCTGGTGCTGGCTTGTGGGCCATAAAACACCCAGAAATCCTCCGAAGTTTCAAGGCTCAAAGCCTCCCGTGATCCCATCCCCTGTTCCCTCGACTTCACCTGCTCTCTCTCGTCCCCCTTCTTGCCTGTGTCCCTTTCGAGGGTTGCTAACATTCATTCTCCCGGGCTATGAAATCCAGTATAGGCACAGACGTGAATACTCACATAAGTGGAGGTGTCCGCCAGGGATGTATCGCTCTGTTGTACTAACTTGAACTGATCTCGATTCGGAGTTGATGTATCTTTGTTGTTGATGATACGGGCTTCACGGACAATTTTGAAGCCCAGACACGACAACAAAGGTCAGCCGAGGAGACTTAGTGACATTGCAGGAACTAACCCGTCTCGAGACTAGCGGCACTAGTGAATTGTTATGCGTGCGTGCCCTGCCTGCATCTCTCGAGGGGAAAGCTTTCACGGGGATCTCTCAAACTTTCTTCCGGCCCTCTGCCAATTCCACCTACCTACTTGCGACTCTCCCCAACATCCCATACCCTCGAAATCCCACTCACAGCATCCGCTTCGAGCGCGCTGTGCCGCTTATCGGGGTCGCGTACTTTTGCTACTTCCGTCTGGCAAACAAGTAAGTAGATTGAGGCAGAATTCGTGGCGCGCATCCAGCTGCAGGTCGCGCCGAAACAAACTGCTGGGCTGGCTGGCTGCTGTCTTGCTCTTCAACCGAGACCGCAATAGAGTACGGGACGGTACTTTCAATATCAACACTGACACTTTGCCAGAGCTGCAGGACCCCGCTCGCCCGTCTCCATGTCCATTCCCATGACGAATTACTAGCAGTTTGCCTTAATTCGACGCGCCGAATATGTCCTACCCCTCCCCCAACACCGTTGCTGCCGACCAAGGCGGCCCGTTCTACTCTGCGTCCTCGAGTCAACACCAGCAGCAGCAGCATACCGGCCTCCCAAACCCAGATGAACTTGAAATCGCAGCACATTTGTCGTCGCATGGTCTCCCGCCTGCCATGAGTTCTGGCCCAGGAGGAAACATGACCGATGGTCAGGATATCAGAAACCAAGGGCAACCCTTAATCAACCACCAGTATGAGCATGAGCAAGCTCATACTCCCCAGGGACAAGCTAGCCATGGCTCTGTGGACCAGATGGGAGGGCAATATGGTACAGCGGATGGACCAATGGCAAGCAGAAAGCGATCTAAGGTTTCAAGAGCTTGTGATGAGTGTCGGCGCAAAAAAATAAAATGCGACGCGTCAGGAGAACCTGGGGATGAGCAGTGTTCAAGCTGCAAGCGGGTCGGAACAACTTGTCAGTTCAGTCGGGTGCCAATGAAGAGAGGACCTAGTAAAGGGTACGACCAGCAAACTACACTATTCACCCCTCGAACCGTGCCGGACAGCTAATTGAGGAAATTAGGTATATCAAGGAGCTGGCAGACCGATTGAATACTTTGGAGGGGGCCATTCATGGACAAGCTGGTGAGATGGTACCGCAGTATATGACACACCAAGAAAGCCCAACTCAGCATCGTCCATCTGAGGAATTTTCGCCGCCTCCGCAAGGGGAAACTCCGAGAAAAAGGACTTATTCTGCAGTCTCTGGGGGTGACTTTGGTTCTCCCTTCATGGCTCAAAGACAAGTAGGTACTTGGGGTCAACAGCAACAGCAGGAACCTTTACGGAACATGGTGCACTCGAGTATACCTTATGCTCCCTCACAGGCAGCTCCGACCGGACAAATGTTCAGAGAACCAAATTACTCTCCGAACGGCCTTCAATCGCAAGCTGTATGGAGGCAACCTCCTCCTGAAGTGGCACGCCCCCAAAGCAATACGTACGAGAATATTTTACAGGACCCCAACTATAATGACCGGATGTCGGAATCGAATGAAGCCATTTTTGAAGGGTAGGGTGACTTGTTTTTCTAAGGTGAAAATGTGCTGATTTGGACTAGATATTACGGAATCATACATCCTACATATCCCATACTTCCAACAACTAGAGCTAAGATGCTTTCACGACTTGTAGGGTGTCCTGCCACGTTACGAGAAGCTTTTTATGAAGCGCTTCACGCTGCTGTCCGCTCCTATCCCTCCTCAAATGTTCATAACACAGACCCGCCAAGCCCTCGAAAAGCATCGCAGCTCGTTGCTCTATCTGAGCTGGAACCCGTACCAACACAATCATATTCAGCAAAAATTATCTATCTCCAAACAATGCTTCTATTAGCCGCAGAGGCCGAGACACATCCTCCTTCCGCCGCCGGACAAGAGGGCCGATCTCGGTCAGTCTGGCTTGGTGGTGCCGTAGGTGTATCTTATTCGATGAAGCTACATCTTCACAAGCCATTTGATAAATTGACCGAGAATGATCCCGACACAGATGAGAAGCTCGGCAGGAGACTCTGGTGGAGTTTGGTGATAATGGACCGGTGGCATGCTTCAAGCACAGCTAGCCCATCACTAATACCAGACAGTAGCGTGGTTGTGTACCCAGAAGATCAAGCTCTACTGGGAGACGATCTCTACCAGTTGGCCCGTAAGTTCATCCTTTGCTCGAATAGGAAAAGTGCTGATATTTTGACTGTGCAGGCCTATCAATCATCTTGGGACATACCTCTGATGTTGCGCTTGCTCCAACTAATCTCCCAACGTTCAGCATCACTCGAGACGCAGTCTACGGCACGCTTCTCCGAGGAGAGATCGAGAGATTTCGGGAGTCACTTCCTGCGTCAGTACTACAGTCTTCGAACGCGCCCCTTCTACACATGTGCTATTGGCATTTGCGAATACTGGCGGGGCTTACTCTCGTCACCTTGGAGCCACTCGACCTCAAGGAATGCGCGTTGAACAGTCTTGCGCAGCTCGTCAACAATCCGGGCCTCATTTCACCATTAACCTACCACTGCACCACCCTAGTTGCATTAGTCTTCTTAGATCTGATAGAATACGAAGCCACACGAGATGAGGCAGAGGAGGGATTGAGAACTGTCGTGGAGGCTCGAAAAGCACCTTCGACTTGGGATGCGGCTGTACGGGAATTAATCGCCAACCGAAAACAAGCCGCCAGTAATACCGCACCACCGCCGGTCAACCTCAGCACGACAGAAAGTAAGCATGCGTCTGTCGCGAGTCAGAGTCTGCAACGTCTAGCTGATCTGGCCACTGCGACCGAAGCAGGCAGGGATGTAACAGGCAGCTCTGGCGCAGGCGAGGAGAGAAAGGAAGGAGAGAGCAGAGAGAAGAGCACGAGCAAGTCGGGTTCAATGGGAGCTGGAGCTCATTTCGAGAGCTTTCACAAGCTGAGAGAGCTCGTCAGGAGTGGATATCTGAGCGTTTTCATCACTGCAGGAGACGCGGGCCGGTAGGCCTGGCGCGTCAGCCACATGTGGCTGTGGCGCAAAGCAGAGCCAGACAAGACACAAGACAGCACTTTTTAGAATATGCATGCCATATTTGGTTGAAACGAGACGATGATCGTTTTTGGTTGGAAGAACACTCATACTCACACTCACACTCACACTCAGGCATCTTTTCTTACCAATTGTCATAGTATACCTCCTCGATGTCATGTATGAGTTCTTTGTATGTTTTACTCTCATTTGTTGCGATATACGAAAAAAGTCGAAAAATGCACATGGGAATGGAGGAGGTTGGTTACTGGGTCGGTCGGTGGGTTGCTTGTGCTTGGGCTTGGTTGGCTGGGTTAGGCGCTCCTTGTCATTATTCCTGGATTGGGAAACATGCGAGCAAGCGAGCAACATCATCGCATTTGCCGAGCGAGCGGAGTTACTTTTGATGCTTTTTGGGATGGGGCTCTCTCTCGTCTGGTCGGATCTGGTGGCATATGCGTCAATCGCTACGTCGTCGCGTCGTTAGAAACGAGAGAAACGAGGAAAGTAAAAGCAAGGCAAGGAAAGGAAGGCCGAGCGAGCCTCGTCTGTTTCAAAGTCTGCATGCAGCGCTGCCGACGGTCGAACGCGTTGGGGATTGGAGCGCGAGAAAAGAGAGAGAGATGGAGACCTTGTAAGAATAGAAGTTAAGAATGGAAGAGAAAAATTAAAGACTCCAGAGTTCATTCCTCCCCCTTCCATTCTCCTTCCAACTTCCTACCTTTCTAGCTAGGATCTAGGATTCTGCGTTTGCTTGGAATTGTTCTGTTCTCCGGCCCTTTTGAGCCGTCGTCGTCGCGTCGCGTATATTCTGCTTGTGGAATTCTGTCCTTCGTAGTGACATAGAGGCTCATCGTGCGCATATCCCTTATTGGGAATGTACCTCCTTCATGTGAAGCTGAAGCTGGACCTGGACCTGAGCTTGCTTCCCGCACTTTTCCCGCGTCTTGGAAAGGAGAGTGAGACCTCGTATTCTATGTCGTCTTCGTCAGATGCGAGCTGTACAGTCAGCAGAATGTGAAACATTTCTTTAAGCCACCAGCGGCCGACTTAATGCCCACTTCGATGATCCATTTCTCCGCCCTGGGAGGGAGGGCTTTGATCGGTCGTGCTTTGGGGCTGTCACTTCTTCTTCGCTGCAGATAGTTATGTTCAACGGCTCATGACTTGAGCTAGGAGGTACAAATGATAAGTATCTTTTCATTTTGGAAATGCCCTCGATGGACGATGACATTGAGGGAGACATGGGAAGTCGCCACATCTCATAGCAAGTCCTCAATCTCAATGGGAATGAAATATGAAATTCTGCAAAATCTACGATGCTCCTTCTGCTGGCTGATTTCTTGTCAAGGAGTACTCGTAATGCCAACCGTCACTCGCCATATCCTGTCTCACTTTATAGTTCTCTTCAGCTTCCTCCACTAAAGGTCATACAGTTAGCTCAGCAGAATCAAGAACGTCCTTCGAATCCCTCCACAGGACCGACGTGTACCGAAAGAGGAGGTCTCTTCAAGACAACCTCTGAAGAACGGAAACAGAAGGTTGCAAAAAAGACAGTAAACTCACAAATCTCCATATCCAATTCCACAACACTCATCCCCTCCTCCCACCCCAACTTCCCCGGCAACGCGCCCACAAACGGCACCGCAACCTGAC
>JAFJYH010000564.1:0-15247 GCA_017365405.1 Cadophora malorum | reverse complement strand
CCCCTCCCACACCACCCATCTAACATCTCTCCCTCCTCTTAGGAATTCAACGCCCGCACCGCCCACATGACACCAGGCATCCCCATCCCCGCGCGCGTCACCGTCCGCCCCGACCGATCCTTCCACTTCGAGATCCGAACACCCACGACGAGTTATTTACTGTTGAAAGCGGCGAATGTGGAATTGAAGAAGGGGAAGCTGAAGGGGAAGAGTGGGAATGAGATTGTGGGCACGATTAGTCTGAAGCATGTGTTTGAGATTGCGAAGATTAAGCAGAGTGAGTTGAGGTTGAGTGGGTTAAGTTTGGAGGGGTTGTGTAAGAGTGTTATTAGTAGCGCGAAGAGTGTGGGCGTGGAGGTCAAGCCTTAGGGGAGGTGGTTCTTGTCTTGGAGGGAAGGAAGGAGGAAAGGGAGATATTGGCATAGGTGGAATTGGAGGAGCATTCAGGCAGACGAAGAACAGGGAGGAGAGCGAGGAGCAATACCATAAGAGAAGCAAAGCTGTGTTGGGAACATTTGGACATTTTCGATATGGATCTGCTGCGGGCATGGCCATGCGAATACGGTTCTGGGTCAGAACAATCCCATATGTCGAGATGGAGGGCGAAGGCAGCGGCTTTGCGAGATCCAACAGTGGAATTGTGGCATCAAGGAGTGAATGGCAATATGGCATGGGCTCGACTTGTACATTAACATCATTGCGGCGGCGTTTAGGGATGTATATCAAAATGGCAGGTTGGCATACTAGAAGCCAACTACACTGTACATTACTGAGTCTGAAAGCTTTATGAATTGTGGTTCGTCTCTACTTTGATCCTGCTTTTTATTTGCTCAATGCCTGTAAAGTGGAGGAATACCAGCCGACTCGTGGTATTTTCGGTGCCTAGAAGATTTGTACGATGGCTCAATATGGATTTCAGAAGACTGTACTTATTCAACTGGCTGAGTTCTTGTCCGATGTTTATTGTTTGCCAGTTTCAAGCGAACACGTTCTTGCCTCTACCTTCTTCGTATGAAGGCATCCATTGACCCATAACGGAAATCGAAGTTTGTTTCCTACGATTGAAATACGCAATACCGTTTATTTGCACACCTTCCTCCAAAGCTGTAACTGAATGAGTATGGTCTGCAGCTTCAGTTCAGTAATCGTCCAAGATTTGGGTGACTCCGCCGAACCGCTCCAAAAGCAAACAAAATCTCCATATTATTAACCTTCGGATACACGGCTTGCTTCATGTATAAAAGTATATCGCACATAAACCCAAATATACCTCCGCAGACAAGTCATCATTATCCTTTCGGCATCTCGCGTCTTTGTCATCCGAACAGAACAGAATAGCATCCCCTGAAGCTGCTTGATGTTCACGAAAGGCACAAGCATCCAAGCCGAAAACGAGGCCGGATATCGGAATCGGATTACCCTTTCAAGCCTCGGCATTGGAGTACAAACAGTGAACACAAGGCTGAAATTATCAAAATTCAAGCTTCTTCTAGAAAATATCGGCCTTCCATAGGTCCATGGATGAGTTCTTCCTGATGAGATAAGACCCACCATCCGAAGCACCTTCCCGTCTGCGGCGGAGGATATGCACCTTCATCCCAAGACTGAAGACCTAGGATCAATAATGTAAGCAAAGAAAAGGGAGGCGAAGAGGAGAACGTAAATATAGAAGCTCAACATCCCTGGATCTTCGCCTTGAGTAGGAGGGCGCTCTGTTCGAATTTTGCTAGTATGGAGACGCGCAAGGAAAAATGTTGGCCCCAATATAAAAATTTCAATGCTGAAAAGATGAGTCTTCCCGGCCTCGATCTAACTCTTTCGGCAAAAGGGAGGGAAATAAGACACCAAGACACCGAGCAAAAATCATGCCGAGTCGCCCGGAAGTTCTCGTCAGCCAGCCCGTGAGTGAGTTGAATGACTCTGAGTCTTACAAGGGGCCAGCCCACTTTGATATCCAGC
Organism: Cadophora malorum; assembly: GCA_017365405.1. NCBI lineage: Eukaryota > Fungi > Ascomycota > Leotiomycetes > Helotiales > Ploettnerulaceae > Cadophora > Cadophora malorum. The sequence goes on along the minus strand of JAFJYH010000564.1, from coordinate 13,288 downwards.
GGACTTACATTTATTATTGACTGCTCGCATAAGGCGGCTTACGGGATTCGATATGATTGATGACCGCCATTTGCACATGGGAAATCCCTATGTAAAGAGTCGTGTTTTATTTCCATGGACGATTCAGGCGACTCAATGGCAGATCAAAGAATCTAGTCAGACTAGATACTTAATCATCACCGGGCTCGTTGTCGTTGTCTCGTTGGTTCTCACGAGCTTTCAATCCGCCCCTGGTCTCTCTCGCTTGGGTTGCCGGCACTCGAGTACTCCGTCGTCACCCTCTTACGGAATTGATAGGGAAACTTTCTTTTTGGCTGCTTCAACCTCAATTACTTCTCACATTTGATGTCTAGATCCTACGGGTGTACGAGTTGCGGGCGGTCGGTCTCACCTACCTTTCATCACTTGCTCACGGGTCGTGGAGACCCATACCCTATTCGTCGTCACTATCCATTTTCATCCCTATCCCATCCTCGCTGCATTGCATTGCATCGCAGCACCTCACATTGGACATTGCAGTTTGCTTGCGCTCTTTACTTTGCTGTTGTTGCTCCCCTGGTCTTCCGTACTCCGTACTCGCCGTAACCTTACCATATCGATTGGCGCACCTTTATCGCGCCCCTCCCTCTCCCCCTCCCAAACTTTGTAGCACATCTCCCGCCGCCCTCGAGATTTGGTTTAGCAGCCCCACTACTGCCAACGACCGACCCGGCCTTCTAGCATTTGTTTTGCAAAGTTTCCTACCAACGACTTCACTCCACGATCATCCATCATCAACCCACCCATTCGCCCAGCTCGGGGAATTGCTCCCGTCCGTCGCTTGTACCAAGGCCTCGTTATCAACTAAGACATCCTCTGCCTCGAATCATGGCAGAACGAGACCAAGATCCTGTTCCCCAGAAGGGCCCGATTGGTACGTCAGTGCTTACTATTCTTTGTTTCAATTACACTATGGCCGTCCTCTGGATAGGTTCACGAGGTTCATAAGCACTTCTTCTGACAAACACTCTGGGATGACAGGCTCCGACCATATTACCGGCTCGTCCCTCAATCCCAACAAGCCCATCGAGGGCTCTCCTACTGTTCGTTTTGCATCTGCCAACGAGGAGATTGAGCCAGTCCCTCTCGACCACAACGAATCTATACCACCTCGATCACAACAGGAGGAACTTAGCATCAAGGAATTGTCACAATCATTACAGAGTACGCAGCTTCAGGGACGTCGAATGAGCCATTTCGCATTCGAACCTGTGTCTCTTCCAGCATCAAGGGTATGTTCGGACTTTCTTATACACACATGCTTTTGTCCGAACATCCGGTACGGGAGATCACCAAGTACTGAATGACTCTGTACTTCATACGTGTCGGCGGGCGAAGTTCGGAAGCTCTGGGAGTTTCCCTGCGCTGCCGGCGTCATCTTTTTTGTCTTCATATGCATTGAAAACAGACGAGATCCTAGATCCACCCCCACGGAACTAAAGGCTATATTGCCTGGGATACCCCACCACACCGCATTATCCTATATAGTTCTATTCCTGCCCTTTTTCTGTTTTGTAACTTCAGGTCTCGAACTGCAGCTCACCAAACTTCCACAGGTACCTTCACAAGAAGACAGCTCGCGAGAACCAAGTCGTCACAACACTCACACATCCTCGAGCCGGCCTTCGCCGCATCACAGCCCTCGACCATCTTCTATGCACTCTCCGCCCATAACACCTGCGGCGACGCGATCAAGAGACGCCATTGATTCTACAGCGAAAGGAGGAAATCTACAAAAGGTGGAAGCAGTTAATGACCAAGCAGCCGTTACCCCGCAGATTTCTCCTCCCGGCACATCTCCATCAACGACCAACGTTGATGATTCAAGGCCTACATCTTCTGGACAAGTGACTGGTCCATCCAGTCACGCCTCGAATTCCACGGCACCCACAAAACATCACGGTCATTTTTCCATTGGCCCAACTACACACGATTCCGTTCCCGCTTCCCGAGAGCAGAGCCCTTCTCGGGCTATTGGACCAGGAGCAACATACAGTCGGCCTTTTACACCTGCAGGAGATGCAAATGATCCCTACGCCGCACATAAACGGGTGCCTCAACCCAAGGGCCCCGAAAACATCGATTCAAGATTTAAATTCCACAGCCTAAGCTCGAAGAATCGGGTAAATTCTGGATCATCGATGAATCTGCCACGATCCTCAAGAAGCGCAGTCGATGTCAACCCCTCCGAGAAACGACATTCTAATATTTTCGGCGGACATAAGGAGCATCTTGCCCATGAGGATAGCTCGTCAAATCTCAACGGCAGCAAACATGGCTCGATGTCTGAGCTGAAGAGGTTCTTGAAACTTGGAGGGCATCACAAGGCGAAACGAGCAGCATCCCCGACACCATCCTCGAAATCCGGTACCAAAACTCCACCCCATCATAAAACTCCTCAACAACTGCCGTTTGGTGATGATCATGGATTGCAATCTAAATATGGAAAGTTTGGCAAGGTTCTCGGAGCTGGTGCTGGTGGCTCGGTACGTTTGATGAAGAGAAGTAGCGACAACACGACTTTTGCAGTGAAGGAGTTCCGAGCAAGGCATTCGTACGAGACGGAGAAGGAGTATGCAAAGAAAGTCACTGCAGAATTCTGTGTTGGATCGACACTGCATCATGGCAATATCATCGAAACTTTGGATATTGTGCATGAGAAGGGGAGATGGTACGAAGTCATGGAATATGCACCTTACGACCTGTTTGCCATTGTTATGACTGGGAAGATGTCGAGAGAAGAAATTACTTGCTCTTTCCTGCAGATTCTCAGTGGTGTCACCTATCTTCACAGCATGGGTTTGGCTCATCGGGATCTGAAGTTGGACAACGTGGTCGTGAATGAACATGGGATTATGAAGATCATCGATTTCGGTAGTGCGAGCGTCTTCAAATATCCATTTGAGGGCGGAATCACACTTGCAAGTGGTAAGAATTGTACTGCTCGATTACTTGAATTTGACTAACGAATTGTAGGCATCGTTGGATCTGATCCCTACCTTGCACCGGAAGTGTATGATGAGCGGAAATACGACCCTCAACCTGCAGATATCTGGTCACTTGCAATCATTTTCTGCTGCATGTCTCTTCGACGATTTCCATGGAAGATGCCTCGAATGACAGATAATTCTTACAAACTATTTGCGTCCCCTCCTTCTCCTGGTACCGATATGAGAAGGCTGTCGGATACTCCGGCGCCCTCAAAATCGACAAATGACCTAGACACTCCAGCCAGAGATGTTGAACCAGACCCAGTGCCAGTCGTGAAAGTCAAGTCGAACTTGAAGGTCGCACCTGGTTCTGAGAACAAGCCAGAGGTCATCAAGGGGCCATGGCGCCTACTCCGTCTCCTACCAAGGGAAAGTCGACATATCATGGCTCGGATGCTGGAGATCGACCCGAGGAAGAGGGCAACCATGGAAGAGGTCCTAGCTGATCCTTGGGTCTCTGGGACTACCATTTGTCGACAAGATGAGGGAGGAGAAGTCTTCCACGCTCCAGGACACACGCATACCTTGGAACCGCCAGCAGCTCAGCCAGCTCCAGGGAAATGAGAAACTAGTTTGAAATGATTTAGATATGGAATGGGAGGTGCATGGGTTTGGGTCGGTGTTTGGGACTCGGAAGGCGGTTGTCATGGTTCACTTGACGAGTTCAGTTGGGTTATTGCATGTTTTCCTATTACTTCTTTTCGGGTACTGCGCTTTTCAACAGCAAAGTGCGGTCCATAGAAACACCATGACAGAGAACCTGTTACTTTTAGATTGTATATCCGGTGAATAATTGTGCTAGGGAAGGATACCGAGAGTTTAAGGACTCTGTTACTTGGGAGTATGGCAGGTCAGCAAGCATGGATGGTTTGGAGATTATTGAAAAGGAGGCAGCCCTGGCTTCTTGAATGACGGGAACGATGCCTCAATTTAATGCACTATACGTTTCCGCTTCACACCGAGCGATCAATTATCAAGTGACTTACCAGAATGAATAATCCCATCTAAGCCAAAAGAGAGTCCCGAGCGGTTCCGCTGAATTAAAGTCAACATGTGGCGCAACGCCCAAATCTTCCATCACCTGACAGCTGTGGCTTGACCCTCGGCCAAAAAAAAGCTCCTGGACTGGAACCTTCTTCGGAGCTTCGTCAACATCAGAACAACAACTCTCCAATTTTCACGAACAACAATCACGATTGCTAGCCACCACTCGTTCAACTTCTCAATTACATCTTTGTAATCTACCAATCAATCCGCAAATATGGTATGTTCCTTTCCTCGTCTTCTGAGAACAGAGAATTGGGATCAGAATAGCTCCATCGTTTCACCAAAGAGCTTCTCTTCCCCGTTCTTCTCCCTCTCCGGAATCATTCGCTCCTCCTTTACACTCCCTCCCTCCATTCGTCCATCTCCTCTCCCCAGTTCCAATTCCACTCCTCAACTCCAACCCTCGAACACGAAACCAAACTAACACACCTCTCCTCCACATAGTCCACCTCCCTCAAATCCATCCGCTCCCTCGCACCACTCCTCGACCGCGTCCTCGTGCAACGCATCAAAGCCGAGACCAAGACCGCATCTGGCATCTTCCTGCCCGAGTCCGCCGTCAAAGAGTTGAATGAGGCGAAGGTCCTGGCTGTTGGACCAGGTGGTCTGGATAAGGATGGGAAGAGGGTCGCCTGTGGTGTTAAGGCTGGGGATAGAGTGTTGATTCCTCAGGTAGGTTTGATCTTTCTTTGGGTTTTTAGGACAGATTGGGATTGGATTTTGGAGGGGTGGGGAAAAGATGGCTTTAACAGATTCATGCGCGAGCTGCCGGGAGGGATTGGGATGTGGACATTTAACGCGAGTTGGTGTTGGAGAAGGAATTTGGAAACGACGGGGTGGTTGTGATGCAGTACAGAGATTCATACTAACATATCTACAGTACGGTGGATCCCCAGTTAAGGTTGGAGATGAGGAGTACTCCCTATTCAGAGATCACGAGTAAGCTTCCCTTTCCTCTCAACCACACCATACTTCCAGACTTCGAGGCTAATACTCCTTCCAGCATCCTTGCCAAGATCAACGAGTAAACCTGCTTGAAACGAGTCGAGAGCGAGAGAGAATGATTGGAAATGTACTATACGTGTATAAAAGCATAGCGAATGGTGATGGAACGATAGGAGACTTTGTTTGCATATTGTGACGTGAGGGTCAGAAGGAGGTGGGCAGAGAAAGAGGCGAGAAGTGGATCTGTAAGCTTTGGCGTGTGAAGATGCAAGGGGATGGATTGTAGAAGGAAGTTGATTTGATGTGAAAATGATATCTCCTCTCTTGTGCTACTTGCTCTTATGTTCTTACGCTCCTTCTTCCATTTCATTTCTCAGAATGGCTCCGGGATGTTGTGGTGATCACATTATGATTTTGCTTGATTGTTTTGCTGCTTTCCACTGTGAAGGTTAAACTGATCTCGTCTCAACCCGTCCTTGCCCAAGCGGGTGATTCCTAAACCGATCTTTCCATTTGTTATTGTCGTGAAACTTCATGGGATGAGAGGAGCCAGGTCGATAGTTGTGTTGGGATACACATTTACAAGCAGTCCGTGTTGTCGAATTCTTCGTTTCCAGGCTTCACTTCCTCGTCCCCTGCTTTGATGTCTTGAGCTTCTTGCCGACCTTTTCATGTGAGCACAATGAATCGTTTCGTCTAATATTGCTTACGGCCGATTACTGTTTACATTTGCCGAAAAGGATCATGGGATCGTCACAGCTATTCGCGTGAATGAAATCAGCAGAGCCTAGCTTCTTCACGACAAAGTCTCATTCGCTAAAGGTTTGAATAACAAAGCAAGACTGGTTTCCTTGGTATTGTTGACTCAAACTTCGGCTATTGCCAATCACGACAATAGGAAATCTTACATTCTACGACTTTCCTTGATACGAATTCGCTCTTCTTTGGCTTCTACTTCGTAGCAAGATCTACACCATACAAGTGGCATGTTATACACATGAGCAGGACCAAACAACAACAACCAAATCTAAGCAAGTCCGAACATGCATCAACGATGCATATCTCAAGACTTCTTTCCGCTTCTACGTTCCAAGAGCTCTCTTCGCCCACAGTCTGCCTCCTACTTACGCTCCTACTAGGCGCTTTGAACATTGTGGCAGGCCACACTGTCTTCACAAACCTCTTCATCGATAGCATCGACCAAGGAGACACCACACATGCCCATGACCCCACACAGCGCGACTTTCCCCTATTACTGATCTGAACAGTAGCGACATGGCATGTGGTAAGTCTCCATCCGCCTCCCAGCAGCAAACATCACTCACTTCATAACATCCAAACGACCTTGGAAAGAATCTCAACTAACCGCTCCAAGGCTACGACGGCACCCAAGGCGTCGCACGCGTCTGTCCCGTCCCCGCCTCCTCAAACCTAACATTCCAATTCCGCGTATACCCAGACAATCCCCTCTCAGGCGGTATAGAATCCTCCCACTTCGGCCCCTGCGCAGTCTACATGAAGCGCGTCTCCTCCTCAAACTCAGACCCCGCGTCGGCGACGGCTGGTTCAAGATCGCCTCCAGTGATTACGATTCCAAAACCAAGAAATGGTGTACGCAGAAACTCATCGAGCAAAACTGACTTCTCGATCTAGGAGTCAAGATCCCGGAGAGTCTGGCGGGTGGGTATTACCTTGTTAGACCTGAGACTTTGATTCTGCGTGATGCGGATGAGAGCCCGCCGGAGCCGCAGTTTTGTACTGGGTTCGCGCAGGTGTTTGTTGCTTCGGATAGGACGAAGGTTCCGAGGGACACGGTGAGGATACCGGGATATGTGGGGATTTGGGATAGGGCTGTGTTGTTTGATGTTTGGAATCCGGTTTGGCCGTATGTTGAGGCTGGGCCGGAGATTTATGTGTCTGGAAAGAGTGAGGGGAAGACGGTGGAGGCGGTGAAAAGGCAGGATGAGGGATTGTTCCCTGGAAATGCGAGGATTGTGAATGCGAATTGGTGGGGGTTGAGCTTGATGGTTATGGTGATGAGGGTGGATGTTGGAATGTGAGTCCCGTTTTTCTCCCTCTTCTTTCTTCATTTCCTTTCCTTTGACTGATCAAGGAAAGAAAAGCTGACTTAGACATAACCTTAGGCTAGCAAATCATGCTATAACCAAGCTGATGATTGCTACAAGGGCGCTCCTCCCACTGGATGGAAGAATTGTAAGGTCTGGCAAAGCAGATGTAGTGATATTCAAGGAGCGTGCAAGGGAGGCATTTTCAACGGCCGGCTGAGATTCTCGTACCCACCAAATTGCTGCCTCCCACGACTTTGAGTATTACGAATTCTGGGTAAGTGATGACAAGTACGCTGACCGATACTTTTACTGCTCCTCCTGGTGCTTCTGGTACCATCAGCGGCGAGCCAGTGACCTCATCCGCTACGTTCCCCTCGACATATACAAAATCGACGACGAGTACAGGCCTGGCAAGTCAGACACGTAGCACATTAAGTCAGAGTACTTCAAGTCAGAGTCCTTTGACTACCATTGTGTGTACTTCCAGCACTTCCAGCACTTCCATGCTGAGCTTCACGGATACGATATGCAGATTTCCTGTTACGCAGATGCCTGTATTATCGGTCCCGACGGCCGGATCTTTAAACCAGGCTTCCGACTCAGCCAAGACCAAAGCTGTAGCACCTACTAACACGAGTTCCTCTGTTCTTCAATCAACGGAATCCACAACTGCAATTTCTATCTCAACGGATTCTACGAGTTCGGCTCCAAGAATGGTCACATCCACTAGCACCGTCTTTATCGATGCAAGGGAAACGTCAAATGTCATTTTGAACATAACAATATCCATTACTAAAGCCATGCCTGCGCGTGGAACTGAGAGAGCTGTAAGATTGGGAAAGACATGGAGAGCTTAGGGTATGTACATTCATACATAACACTCAGAGAGAAGCCCCACGAGCACATACGATATCGAGAAAATTATTCTGGCTCTCTGCGGTTTCCATTCTAGTGCTATGATAATACTGAAGGCTTGTAAGTTCAACGATGGCAGGGTTAAGCGGAGTACAATGGAGATTTTGAGTTCCCATTGGCCAGATTCATTTTCATTATGAATGTTAAAGTGTATTGATACTGTGCTCGAATGCTCCTCTCTATGCCATCAATATCTCTTCCGTGTCTCCTAGATATATGCTTTGCTTCCTCAAGAGGAGCTGAATCCCAAAGACACTCTCGAACGGGCCGGCAAGAACCAAAACAAGGTTTCCCGGAATCCGTCAGTACGGCAAGGAAGCAAGCACAACAAACACGTGCACAACTTACGATCTAGCCGGCCACACCTCACCCCGATCTACACATCGATTTCAAGCACATATACCACCATAGTACGTCAAAGTATGAGTCTCACACATTTATCTGCTCAAATGCTCTCACAATGCGCTGTGGCGCAATTGTTTACTTTGAGTAGACGGTCTGAATTCTAAGCGAGCGAATTGGACCCGCTAACTCGTATGCGCTTCACTTTATCCAGATTACCGTCACGAGGCTGCGCTGCCATGTTTTGGTGATAGTGACTCCATTATAACTTGTGGATATCCCTACGGAGGGGTCAGAAGGGGTGTGATGCCAAGGCTGGGTGTATATAAGTGGTGGCATGTTGCGAGGTGAATTGGGTATCTCCCGAGAAATTCTACTTTTTGTAGTTTGAAAATTGGCATTACCATCGCAATGAGAGGATTGACTTTTTTGCTCCTAGCCGGAATTGCCAGCTGCGAAAACAGTACGTGCTTCTTCCATAACAGAATCACGCAGCTAAACAATCCTCATCAGCCTCCCCGCCCGCAAACATCGGCATCCTTCTCTTTCCCGGTTTCCAACCACTCGATGTAATCGGTCCCCTCGACGTCTTCAATGCCCTCAGTATCCAGCGCTACATCCACACCTTCTTCGTCTCCCCCACCTCCACACCCGTCCCCTTCGGCGCCTACACACTTCCCTGGTTCACGCCCACCGGCAATTTCAGCTCTGAGCTCGAGGGCTCTTTCATACCCTCTTACACATTCGACAATATACCACCAATGGATATCCTGATTATTCCTGGGGGAATTGGAACTCGTGCGCCGAGCCCGAGACTCGATGAGACGATTAAGTTTGTGAGAGATGTCTACCCAAAACTGGGGTACTTGATGACGGTTTGTACGGGTTCGGGGATTGCTGCGAGGGCGGGAGTCCTGGATGGTAAGAAGGCGACGACGAATAAGTTGTCTTGGGCGCAGACTATTGCCCATGGACCGAAGGTGAAATGGGTTGCTGAGGCGAGGTGGGTTAAGGATGGGAATATCTGTAAGCCAAAGCTCCCTCTGCTTTCATCAAAGGCGCAGTCGGTCAATTTTGGTCGAGATCGGGGCTCATTAACAAGGCGACTACTGACACGGGGCAGGGAGTTCTTCTGGTGTCTCGGCCGGTATCGATGTTGCTGTTGCTTTCGTGGCGGAGATCTATTCCGAGGCTGCTGCTGTGAAAGCTACGAATATGCTGGAGTATGAACGGCATACCAATGCGACGGATGATCCTTTTGCGATATTATATGGGTTGACAAATGAGAAGAATTCGACGAATCAGGGATGAACAGGAAAGGCTTTTATCTGTTCCTATCCGGCTAGGAAGTTGCTACTTGCTACCCATGTTCGTGTTGCTCAATCGTACGAGAAATCAATTTGAACCTCCTGAAGACCTCAGATCTTTGCGCAGCGTGTACTGTATTGCTGCTGCTAATCGCGTACAGAAACTAGGTTTGAGTCCTCCTTGAGGGTAAGACTGGAATGTGGGATCTTGAATATTACCCTTCACTTCATTGGTATTGGGAACATTCTTGGCGTGTCAGTTGATTTGTACCTAGGCTATCGCTGCGGATTTCAAGCAGTTACGAGGTGGTCGGTCTAGGAAAGCGCCCCGTTACACTACTCTCAAGCGTGCCTCCTTCCGTAGGGCACGCGGAATCAAACACAACACATCATTTGAAGACCTTCAAGGCTTTCGTATCACTAACTGTGTTAAACTTCTTCACCCACACTTCTTTACCCGATCAATATTTTACTCCAATAGCAGTCATGGCGACGGCACCAGCATTTCCGCGGTTTGGAGAATTGCCGGTGGAGGTCAGACTCCTAGTCTGTAAGTTGGGAGTCTGTCGCTAAATTATCCTGATGATACCATCGAGCTTCAATCTTCCAATGCATTTGTATTTGTTGCTTGAATATGGTTCTTGTAAAATACTAACCAGTCTTCATGAATTAGGGAAAGCTGCTCTTAGCGCCACTCTACACCGCAGAGGGAGGAGCTTCGAGGTCCATCTCTGCCGGAAACTTGTCTTTAACCCAGCACACACATTGAGGGAAACTGAAAACGATCTGCGGAATGGTCTGACGGAGAGAGCGCGAACTGAATTCGTTGCGGAATTTTCTTTCGACTTCTCAAGTCATACGGGAATGATCTCGGGAATCGTCGTGTAGTTTCATAGATCAAGTGAGATCATCATCGCTACGGTCGCTAATATGGTTTATTAACAGAATCCGACTGAACATCGCCTTCCATTTACCAATAGAGAAGTGTACTACGAATTATTTCCCGATGTATTGAGACTGGTAGACGAGAGCGGAACGCAATGCGGAATTGCTATCCGGTTCAATGCGGAATTCGACACCATATTTATGGATCTCGAATCCTTACGTAGTCTCTACGACTACACGCGACCCGCCCAGCCTGTTCCTGGAGCTGCTACCGAAGGGGGTTTTGCACCCAGCATGATTGCACGAAAGCGTAACCTGACTGGTTTCAACTTGATCCGACGACTGAAAGCACCTTTACCTGCCTCACCAACAGTCGATGGCATCGAATATCTTCGCTATCACATATTTACTGGTCTCATTCATCCCGTTGAGGAGGACTTTGGAGCCTTTCCACGCTTGGATACAGCTCATCTACGACTGCTTAACCTCAGTGTTGTCAGTCCAGCATTTCAGTCTCAGTCTGAAGAGGAAATATTGATTTTTTCTCAATGCGTAGAATCGAGTAAGAGGTTGTATCAACCTCTAGAAGAATTTCTGAAGGACAACGCGGGCCTAAGACCTGAGTGGATAGTCCCATTGAATTTGGGAGCTCATCCTCGACAAGGACTTTTCGAAGCTATGGTTTCCCGTTTGAAGGCCCGTGTGACCAAGGAAAGCGAGGTTTTCTTTAGTATAACATCATCACTTGGAAGCTACAATTAATTGGATAGGTTTCAAGTAGTTATGTTTGCAGGTGATAATCTTTTTCGCAGGTCATTTACGTGACAATAACACGGTGGACCGACGGTGCTTTGTCACTATGAATAATTCGGCGTTTGTAGAGACTGAATCTCAGAGCACCTGGAAAGAAGTTCAGAACGCCTTCCGTAGCTCTAGTCCTATTATTTTCCCATTGATCTCTAGTAATAATCTCATGCTCGAGTGGCGAATTAAAATGGTGGTCGTAGACAAGCGACACTTGCTCGCTAGAGTCCGTCACCTCGATGACATAGCAAGAGGCAGCAGCAGCCTAGCATCTGCTATGGGACCCTATATCTCCAGGGTTGACTCTATATTGTCCAGAAAAATTGAATGTGTACATCCTTCGAGATTAGACATTTCGGCCCCTTTTCTCCGGTCAATGGCAGGAAGACTCCGTACGTGACAAGTCCTGAATTTCTCGCGTTGCTCACCGTGTTTTCATACGCAAAACTTCGGAAACTGCGTTTCAGACTCATTTTCAAGAATAGACAACCAAGAATAAGAACCTGCGATACCCGACCAGCGGATCAGGCAAGCAAGAACCCGATCGATGTGGTCTTAGAATGGCAGAACAAGAAAGCGGGAAACATGACTTCAAGGCAATGTACAAAGCCACGAAACTTCGACCTCCAAAAGTTGATGCTGCAACCTACAAGGGACCTGTGGAGGTACGAGAGTCGGCGGGTGACGAGGACTGTTTACAACGCGTACCGTGAGGGCAGGAGACATCATGCTATGCAAGAAAGCTTTCTCGTATTGTTTTGCTGCCAGCTTGGAAGAAATTGCTAAGACAGCATCCAGCAACTCGCAGACCTCGGGACTTTGAATGTGACTGCTGCAGATGTGAGGACAACAGAGCAACATCTTCGACTGTCAAAGCCCGACGTGCTAAGCTCATCAAATCCTTCCACGAGCCAAGTGCAAGCAGCAAGCGGAAAACAGACATCATCGCGCAGCTCAACAAAACATATCAGCACCCACCTGCACAAGTCCCTAGATCTGAGATGTGGGATCTTCATTTCAGTTTCGTTGAAGAGTCTGCTAAGATAGGAGAGCCGGAAAAGGTGATCGAGCATGTACTGGCTGCATTTGAGAGTGTGGGATTCGTCATCGAGGGCGCTAGGACTACACCGGTGCCGGGAAAGAAGCTGATTGTGAAGAAATGGGGCGCCCCTCACACTGGAGCCACTTCTGCCTTTCTGAGTTTGCGGAATGTTTACAAGCTCTTTGAATTGACTGAACTTGCGGAGCAGGCAAAGGAGTATGCAAGGATCTCATGGATGTTACTCGCTGGTGGTATACCACTTTTGTATATGATAATCCACCAAAGAAGTAGGACACTTTTTTTATTCTTAGCTGTCCGGGGTTTCATTCTGACGAGCATAAGCGAGGTCCACAAAGTCAACAAAATATCTGACAGGAGTGGCACTTGCTTCTGAGATGAACGTGAAATTGAACCGGAAATCTTGCGAATGCCATAGGAATCACAAACAACGTATTTTCAGTCCCTCTTTATGGCAGGAGCAAGAACCTTGAAGCCAGATAGCATGTCCTTTGTCAAGTGCATAGTAGCTGAACAGACGTTCCAGAACTCATTCGCGACATTAGAACAAAATCAAAGTTGAACTCGTCCACGACAGAGAATCCATCTGTGTCTTCCCAGCCTCCAAAGTAACGAAAGCCCCCACGACTTTCGAATATGTGGTTTTCTCGCCTCGAGCTGCAACATCACAACCGCAACCACAACAACCATCGCCGCCACCACCATGCCACTCTCCTGTATGAACAAGCTTACCTCGATCTAGTTATCCATAGCTGACTGGATGTTCTAGACATCTAAAGCGCCACGATCGGCCTCGTCTTCGGCGTGGTCGGAGCCGTCGTCGGAGGCTTCCTCCTCATCGCGGTGAGGAGATGTTTCTCTGCCGCTGCTTCCCCCGCCCCAGCC
>JAFJYH010000563.1:0-15577 GCA_017365405.1 Cadophora malorum | reverse complement strand
GGGTATAAATCCTCTGCCTTCTCGCACTCCCTTAGCTAGACAACCTGAATATACTGAACCACTATTGCACTTGTTTTTGCTACTTTTACTGTCTTTGTGATATCACATACCGGTGCAAACCCACAATACCCGTAATTGTAACCCTCTTAAAACCCCTTCAGCTATCAGCCGGCTCCTGGCATGGATATATCAAACACTCGGTATGGATCCTGTAGATCAACAGTTTATCAAAAACATAATAATCAAGTGAAAGTTAAATAAAATAAGATTATTTTAGTTATAACTTTTAAAACGTTAATAAGATGGGATATAAATAAGAAAGCTAAAAAAGATAAAAGATTTTTGTTGGTCCACAGGACCCATACCAAGTGTTTGATGTATCCACGCCAGGAGCCGGCCGGTAGCCGGAGGGGTTTCAAGAGAGTTATAGCTACAAGTATAAATCCTTTGCCTTCTTATACTTCCTTAATTAAATAATCTAAATATACTAAATCATTATTGTACTTATTTTTGCTACTTTTATTATCTTTATGATATTATATACCGATGCAAACCCATATTAATTAGTAATCAACTTGTATTACAAATAGCTAAGTAATTTATTAAAAGAATTAATTTGAAAGTTCAACGTTGAGGCTTTTACACCTACGTGAGATATTCAACGCGGCCCCTTCTTAATACTAATTCTTCGCTGAACTCGGTTGAAAGGACCTAGCACCTTAATAAGAATTATAATTCCATATCAAAAGGTACGTGTAAATAACAAATAATAACGTAGCAGCCACCATTTGACAACTATTATATAAGAATCAATGCAATAATTACTTTACAATCATTATTAGGATAACATTCCTGCAGGTTTTTTATAAATTATCGGAATTATCACTAGCATGATAGCAAAACTTATAACGAAATTTATAAAACCGCTTTTAAAAAGTGTATTAACATCACTTAGTGTTAAAGGGGATTAGTAGGAAACGATTTCTTTAAAGAAAACATTTAAAGCAAAGGCTATCTGCTATTTAAGGAAGTTTCGGGAATATGCTTGCGACGAGCATTTTGATTTTAAATACGTGTTTCAAGATTTTAAAAAATTCTTTAAAGATTAGATAATTACGGATTTCAATTGCATTAAACAATAAGAAAGGGCAAAGCTGCGAAACAACTGTGATAGCACATGCGACTTGCGCGTATCACGTGCGAGCGCATATCACGTGGTATTATGATAAGGGGTTGTAGCCGATTAGCGGCCGCCTCCCTCCTACTTAAGCTTGAGGCTCCTTATAATCCTCTTTCTCTTTTTGTCTTTTTTACTTATATTGTAGCTATTTCAATAAACTTCATTAAGCTATCATATTAGAAAAAACCAACCTTACCTACGAAGGTCCTAATATCTTAATTGATTTTCTTAAGCACCTAATAAGCGCAATCAAATTATACTTTATTAGCTTCCTACTCCCAAACCCTTCAAGCGCACGCGCTATTTCCTTAAACATCTAATAAGCGTAATCAAGCTGCAACTATAACATGCAACGCTTTCCTTTTTTCAAATAAAATCTTAATACTTTTAAATAAGTACTTTTAATTCTTTTAAAAAATCTAATAAGCTTCGCTGTAATTCTTTAAAAATTATATCAAAGATTACACTTTCAACTAATACCTTTACCTTAATAGTCAACGAAGCCCGGCTTCCTCGCGCCTAAGATACATCTAACGCGCTATCTTTTCCTGCATACATCCCCCCATACCAACAAACCTAAGGTTATACTTGAAACGCCTTTATTTTACCAAACTTTCGCACCACCACAATGTTTCTAACTAATAATTATTTTAATAGCGATAATAAAAATCCAACACTAGCAACCCAACGCATGGATATCTAAAAGGAATTTTAAAAGATTCTTAAAAAGCTTGGCAAGCATTAAAATAAGCAAGACCAAAGTATGCAAAAGGTTTTGAAATTCCTTAACCAACTTATAATTCAAGCTTACGCTTTTATCACCTTTAAAGTCGATCCTAATGATAGCTCTTTTAACGAAAGCTTTAATGAAGATGAGTCCTTTGATGATCCCACTTATCGCGTTAAATTTAATAAATATTCCGACTATAAGAAACGCTTTTAAAAGCTTTGCATTAACAAATTTTTTAGTAACGCCGATAACTTAAAATGATATGCTTAATTTGTAGCAATGCTTAGCAAGTTAGATGTTAACGCTAATTACTACCTTAATAAGAAGTCCCAAATCGCAACCTTATATAATCATATTAAAGGTAATGCTTAAGGATACCTTTTGCCTCGTTTCAAACGAGGAGCTATAAACCCTTTTGCTAATGCTAAGGAGATAATTAATTACTTAAGCAGGATTTACAATAACGCTTTTAAACAAAAAGATGCCGAAACCTTTTTAAACTAACTTTAAATAAAGCCTTTTTAATTGTTTTCCAATTATTACCCAAAATTCCTCAAGCTTATCTAAAATGCTCGCATCTTTTTTAATAAACATCTTATTATCCGCTTTTACAACTCCCTTTATTTGTTCTTTAAAGATTAGGCTATTTACAAGTTTATCCCTAATAATAGCTTTCAAGATTTCGTCTCCGCTATGGATTTTCTAAACAAGAAAGTTCGCCGCATTTAGAAATAACAACGGATACTTATGGCTGCTAAGCTTACTACTGCTATTCTCAACCGAATTACTTCATTCCCTTAAAGAGGCTTACTTATTTTTCTTTCCCTAAATCGCAAACCTCCCCTTACACCTGCTAAGCTCTCGCTTACAATATTATTTATCTTAAAAGCTATCACTTGCTACAATTATTAAAAAATAGGATATATCACTAAAAACTATTCGGAACCTTATAACTTTGCTAACCTTAATGTTATGCAAATGAAAATATTAAAACAATTTTTAAGCAAAGACTTCTTTTTGGAAGTAAATGCTTTAAAGAATGCGGAAGATCTTAATAAGTTAGGAAACAAGCGATTTTAAAAGAAAACTTCTTTTTAAGATAAATAATCAATCTTTAGAAAATTGATATGCATTAGCTAATAAGTAATAAAAGTTTTACTATTCCTTATACCTTATTTTGCAATAGCATTGAAATTACCTTACCTGCATTATCTAACTTTGAAGCAAGCGGATTTGCCTTTATCAATATACCTTTAGCTAAAGACTTTGCTAAAAAATTCGGCATCTCCCTTACTGTACTTTTTAAATTCATTCAAGTAAAAGATTACAATAGCTAAGGTAATAACATCACATTATATGTAATCTTATTAAACTTGCTAATCGATTATCGCATCCAAAAACAAATCCCATTTATCATACTTGACTTCGGGAATTATAAAGTTATCCTAAAACAAATTTAGATATTGCATTTTAATATCTGGCTTAACATGAAAGATTATTATTTGATATGATCTTATGATAAAGATATCTCTTCTTTTTCTTCTCGCTTCCTTTATATCACTCGCAAAGCCATCCAATCCCTTAACTTTCACAACATCCGAGTTGCTAATTAAGTAAATGTCTTCTCTTAACAAGTAGCAATAAATAAAAAAAACACCTCAAAACCTTAAAAAACTATTATAACCTTTGCTTAAGCTAGCATTCTAACTCCTACAAAGCTTCACAATCTTATCCCACTTAACGCCAAACCCTAACAATATTTTCCTTTTACTAAAACATATCTTGCAACAAAATGCTTAAAGCGCAAAAAACATCATTAAGTAAAACGCATTTAAAATAAGTAACATCAAAAAAATTAGCAGGTGATTTAAAAACCCCTTACAATCACACACGTTACATCGATATAAAAATCTTTATAAATTATAAAACAAAAATTACATGCTCTTACCTTCAATCAACCTTTCCTACCGCCTTTAAAGTACGTAATACCTGCCCGGCGATATCTTACGAAATGATAACAATTACTAAAAATAAACATTACGAAAATGAACGCTTTTGATTTCCATTACGCCCTTAAATAAGAAAGCTTAAAACTCTTTATTATTATATTAAGTAAGATTAATAAAATAATTAATTAAGTAATATAAAAAGCTAAACTTTAGGAATTCCCAAAAGTCAAGCTTAGCTATAAAGATATCTTATGCGAAAAATTCCCTCCACAATATTAGAAATTCGTAAGCGCATTCTTTAAGAGCATCGCAAATAATCTCCCAAATTTAATTTCTAAATTAAATCATAAGATTAAGCTAAAAAAAGACATCGATTATAATTACAAACCCTTATATCAACAAAACGAAGCGAAACTTTAAGTTATAAAGAAATACCTAAAGGAAAACTTAAATAAGAGATTTATTATATCAAGCCACGCCCTTTTTGCATGTCCCACTTTATTTATCAAAAAAGCAAACAGCGGCCTTCGTTTTTGCATTAATTATTAAAAGTTAAACAAGATTACTTAAAAAAATTAATATCCGCTTCCTCTAATCAACAAGTTATTCACATGGCTAAGATAAGTTAAGGTTTTTATCAAAATTGATATCCAAAGTGCATTCCATTAAATCCGCATAAACCCCGCTTTGAAAGAATATACAATATTCCATATCTGGTACAACAATTACAAGTGCAAGATAATACTCTTTGGATTTATTAATGATTTAATTATCTTCTAGCAACACATAAATAACATGCTATTCGATTACTTAAACGTATTTTGTACAACCTACTTAAATAACATTATTATATATTTTAATAATCCCTTAAAACATAAAATTTATATCAAAAAGGTATTAGCACGCTTATAAAAACATAGCCTCTTTGTAAACATATGCAAAAGCAAGTTTTACGTTAAAAAAATCAAATTCTTAAGGTTCTTTATTACGATTAAAGGGATCAAGATCGACCTTACGATTATCAAATGTATCTGTAATTAGAAACCCCCTTTAATAATAAGAGGAATTTAATCCTTTTTAAGCTTTTGCAATTTTTACCAAAGGTTTATTTCCAATTATAAGAAGATTACTAAGCCCCTTGTTAAACTCATTAAGCTATTTATTCCATTTGATATAACCCCGCCTTATGTGAAAGCCTTTAAAGAGCTTAAATTAGCTATCTTTACCCTAACATATTTAAAACATTACAACGCCGCTTTGAAAACTCATATCAAGACTAACGCATCTGATAAAGTTATTTTAAGGATCCTTTTATAAAAGCATAGGAAATATTAGTATTTAATTGCATTCTTATTTAAAATTATAACCTTAGCGGAATTAAATTACAACATTTATAATAAGAAGATGCTGGCAATTGTGAAATCGCTGGCTTATTAACATGCGGAACTAATCTCGCAAAAAAATCACCAACGCTTTTAAGTCTTTTTGAATCACAAAGCATTAAAATACTTTATAATTATCAAAAAGTTAATAGATTGATAAGCAAGATGATCCGAAATCTTATCCAACTTTTACTTTATAATTATGTATTGACCGGGAAACCAGAATGCAACAACAAATGCATTATCCCGCTAAAAACAAAATGTCAAAGATCAAGTCAAATCCAAAGACAAGTTACGAACTTATACTTTGATTCACTTGAATTAAATTAACTTTCGCATCCTTTAAAAACTAAAACAGCTACCTAATGTTTGCACTTTAGCTTCTATTCAAATTAATTTAAATAATAAAACAAATCTTATCACCAAGTTAATTTATATTAATAAAACTCATAATGCCCTTATAACTTAACGCTAGGAATCACAAAAGCCGGATTTATGGTACACCTTACATGAAAACGGACTACTCCTATATAAGGGAAGATTCTAAGTGCCCGATGTAAATTCCTTTCAAGCTTAGTTGATTTAACATATACATAATCAAGTATCGATAACTTACCTAAGGAAGGCTAAGACCTTCGAATTGCTACAAACGAAATACTATTAACCAAAGATGCTAAAGAATATTGTTAAGTTTATTTCCAATTGCTTTGCTTGTAATAAAGCAAATTATTAGCAAAACAAAATATTTAAATACTTACATCCCTTGCTTATCCTTAATCAACTTTAGCAACACTTAATAATAAACTTCAAAAATGCATTAAAAGACAAGTTTGGCTTTGATTTAATTCTTATTATTATAAATCGCTTTTTCAAAGAGGCAACCTTTATCCCTTGCTATTTCACTTGCATAGCACAAAACTTGGCCTAACTCTTTATTTTAAATTGCTAAAGATTTAATAGCCCACTAGAATTTATTATATCGGACCAAGGCCTGCAATTTATTTCCTTATTTTAAAAGGAGTTTTGCTATATCCTTAGCATCAAGGTAAAGCTTTTCATTGCTTATTACACTTAGATCAATGGCTAGACCGAAATTATGAATTAGTATTTGGATTAGAGATTTTAGCCTTTTGTTAATTACTATCAAGACAATTGGTTCGAATTTCTTCTAATAATGGATTATACTTAATTTATCTTATTACATAAATTATTAAGGATGTCGCTATATCAGCTCAAGTACGGGTATAAGCTACAAATCAATTGGAATTGAGATATTTCATCGCCTTTCAAAAAGCTGATAATAATTAAGAAACTGAATCAAGCTAACGCTTACATCTTCGCTAAACGCTATAAAGCAATCTAAATAAAAGCAAAATAGTTCCTTTAAGACCAACAAGCTAAAAAGCAGCATAACGCTGATAAGTCCTAGCAAAAGGTCGATTAGGATGTGAATAACATGATTTAGGTAACAACAAAAAATTGAAGGATACGCTGCTCAAAGAAGAAATTCGATAATTAATAGGCTAAATCATATCAAGTCTTAGCTAAAAAAAACACTTTTATTGCTTAAACCTACTTAATATTATTAAAATTCATTTAATGTTTTTTATAGATAAGCTTTGCCGGTATGCAAATAACTTTTTACTTGAATAAATCCAATTATCGCAAGACAAACTTATTATAAATATAAAACAGGAATGGGAGGTATAAGACATTCTAAACGCCCGACTAGAACAAGACGGCACTTTACATTATCAAGCTTATTGAAAAAGGCTTAACCCCAATCCAGAATTTTATCTTGCTATAAACTTCCGTATTTGCTCTCACAAACTTTATAATTTCCACCTTATTCACTTGCGCTTACCTAGATCATTAAAGCTTTTGAATTAATAAATTACCACTTGGGAATTAAAAAAAAATAATGTTTATAAAAGCTTAAAAAATAATACGATGATAACGGCTAAAAAACGAAAGCGATTCTTTATTTGGCTTGGGAATAAGCTTTTTTCGTAAGAGAGGGTAATGTGATGGCACATGCGACTTACGCGTATCACGTGCAAGCGCATATCACATGATATTATGATAAGAGGTTGTAGCTGACTAGCAGCTGCTTCCTTCTTACTTAAGCTTAAGGCTCCTTATGATTCTCTTTCTCTTTTTGTTTTTTCTACTTGTATTGTAGCTATTTCAATGAATTCCGTTGAGCCGTTATAACAACCTTAAATAACATAACGTTTACATCAAATGTAAGGAAAGGAATGCAACAATCTTATTAATAATAACAATTAAAGTTAGATACAACAATTGGCCTAATAAGGATAAAAAGAAATAGGCTAGCAAATTCGGCTTACTACTAAAGCCAAAGCAAACGAGTTGTAACCTATCTCTTACACAAGCACCTTAAAGTCCCACATCTCAAACAATTCAAGTCACTTGAGATAACATCATAACCCCTTTAATTAAAGAAATTAATGCGAGAATTAAAAATGCATAACCTCAGCCACTTCCAATAACAAAAAATAAAAAAAGGAATAACGTGTTTGAATGCTTAAACTTGCTTAAGTTTTATTATAATAAAAACGAAAATCCTACTAAAAACTTGTATAATGCAATTCTACCTATTAAGATAAAGAAAGAATTCTTATTCACCCCTAGTAAAAAACCCCTAAATCGTCTTCTTTAATGGAGACCAAATGGGAGACAATTACCGGAACCAATGCTAATATAAAATGCTTACCCACGTGACAATGATATTTATCTATCATCATATCAGAAAGAAGCCGAGGCATATGCGGAGCCAAGTCAGCTAGCATGGGATATAATGAACCAGCTCTCATTAAAATAAGCAAAGACTTTAAAAGTACTATTAAAGATATATTTAAAGAAGCTTTAATATAATAGTAACAAAGATTACTTAAATGCAAAGTTATGTATTTTTATAGACTTGTATTAGAAATTAGCTATCGATATATTAATTTAGCATAAAGCTTTTTCTTTTATGTTACAAGGTAATGCGTAGAAATATTATTATAACTATTTGCAAGACAAGACTTTTACGTTCACTTAACTTATCGATGCTACTCGGGCCAATTTCAAGACGAAGAAATGTGCAAGGCGATACTTAAGCCAATGATTCAAAATCATACTTGAATAGTTTTAAGATAAGCCGGCATAAAAAAAAAAGATGCTTATCTAATAGTTAAACAATTTTAAGAAGAAATTGCAAAGCCTTCAATTAAGCCTAGCGGATGAGAGTATAAATAATAATAAAACTCTTCGTAACAAGCTTATACAAGAAGTGTCAAGTAACAAGCTATTCGCTTAGGCTTTATTTAAATCACTTCTTACTTTTGCTATATTAATAAACAATTTCCAAGCTGCAGCAAGAGTAAGGACATTGTTTAGGATAAGATCTTAATAAGATAATTATATCAAATCCCATCAAAAACGCTTCTAGGCTTATGCCGCGAAAGGCAAGGCAATATACTTGAACCATAAAATAAAGTTCTCCTAAAGCAATAAACGTGGGGACAAATTCAAGCTAAAGCCAAGTTATATAAGGTGTTGTAACGTTTCTAACTCGGTCGGTGTCATGAGTACAGACTCATTGATTGGTATCAGTTATGAAGTAAGGTAACAAGACGTTCGATTCTCAATAAGAATTGAGACGTTACAAGCAATAGTAAACTAAATGTAAACTTATTATTTAATTTAAGCACGAAGCTTTACTATCTAAGGAACTATTTATTCGTTATATAAAACTTCGATTCCAAATGCAAGCCCAACAAGACCGTCTTACCGGGCACGCAAGCCCGCAAGCCCGTCTAGCACGGCTTGCATATCACGTGACCCGAGTCCACCGTAATCAACATAATTATTATTATGATAATGAGCATGGAGTATGGTATTACTTGCTAATTCGTATCATATACTTGTTGGTGCCATTTTCCCAATGGTATCATTGTTCCTTTAGTACTAAACACTGACCGGTGCTATTCACTTGGTGGTACCATCAGTATTATGGTGCCAACCCGTGACTTGTACCAAGGCTGAGCCTGGTTCGTAACAGGTGTATCATTTGCCTAGCGCTAGATTGCTATAATTCTTGTCATATTAAAAAAGAGAAGGCAAAGTTTAAGGCACGATACTTTGCTATACGCAAGGCCGAAAGTATCAAATTAATAGATAAAATGTTTAAAGCATATCTAACGTATACGGACCAAGTTGAGTAGGATTTGGAAGGTATTCGAGATAAAATTAAAGATCAGAATAATGCGAATTCTTTTAACTCAAGCGCATTATCAAAATATGACAATGCTAATTTAAACTCAAGTAACGAATATAGTAATGCTATATCTTATTTTATAATTATATTTATAATAAGTGCAGTAAAATATAACGCACGAGATGTCAAAGATTAATTAAAAATACGGAAAGCGATATATATTCTAAAAAGTATAATAAAAAAACCTTAATAAAATAACGCTTATATAATCCAATAAATAAATCGCTTTTTTCAAGGTTTCTTAATTAATACCGGTATATCAAATAAAAATATAGGAGGTATTAATTAATTACAGGTATTACAACGTCTTTAACATATAAAATTCGATAAGAGTCAAGTAGGTTAAAGCTAGATAACATTTAAAGTCGGTACAAGGGAATCTTTAGGAATCGCCACTATCGACACTCTTACCGGAAAAATGGAATTCCAAATTATTGATACGAATATACCGTTTTTAATATGCTTATAGCAACTTAATAAAATAAGTGCACACTACAATAACTTACGAAATGTTTTGATTCAAGAAAAAAGAAAGCATTTAATTATTTGAAAAAAAGGTTATTCATAACTATTACTAAATTAGCATAGCTAATTATTGGACACTTCTATAAGAACGGTCAATATATGCCACCTTACGGAAACGGAAATCCAAAAGCTCCATTGTAAGTTCGATCACCCATCGATGCAACAGCTCCATCATTTGCTTAAGTAAGCAAGCCATAAACCTAATTCTAATATCATATTAAAGATTAAAAAGATATATAAGCATTGCTAAAAGCATATAAATGCTTTATATAAATTTCGCTTCAAACTTTAAAATGATATTGATTTTAATTATATGTTATTAATTAATATCGTTTCCCAAGCTAAACATGAGGTACTTTATATGGTAGATAAGGTAATAGGATTTAAAATAGCGCGACTCATTCGAAAAGGCGCCGGCTTAGTTATAGCAAAGGCAATATTTAACGCGTTCAAGTTAGCTTAGATTAACACATATCTTAGCCCACTAGATTTTATTATTTATAATTACGAAATTAACTTTAATTTTAAAGAATTTCATATATTATTAAGATCTATTAGTAACACCCCCAAACTTGTCCCAGTTAAAACATACCATTCCATTAGTAAGGTGAAGAGGTATTATTATCCTTTACGCTATGCTTACAAGATTATTATAGTAGAATAACCGGAATTGTTTAACGCAAACCGGCTGCAAATAGCTGTAAAAGTTATTAACGATATAGTTGGATCGAATGGATTAATTCCAACGTTGCTTGTATTTAAGGCATACCTTAGGATAACAGAATTAAACCCTCCTAATCTTACAATTAAATAAAAGGCTATCATAATTAAAAAAGCGATAAAAGAGATACGCAAAATCCAGGCAACTAAGAAGGTTAATGAAGTATTACGCATCTGAAACGATTCTGGCATTACATATGTTTACGATCTCTCCCTAAATGATCCAATACTTATATATAAGAAAAAGAAGAGATAAAAAAGACCTTATAAATTCCTTGGCATTAAGAGTAAAATAGTTAAGGCCTTAATAAATAATAACTTGATACGTACGTTTAAATCTATATTTATATGCTTATTTAAAACAAATAATTCTAATATCGAATAAAAAAAAAAGCTACTAAAAGATCTCCTATTAACATCAATAATTATTCTAAATAAGAAGCTTTAAAGAAATGATAAACTCCATTTGACTTTAAAATCCCGCCAACTTATAATAGAAATCCCAAAAACCAAACAAATCGTGGACTTACCAACAATTGACGACAACTACGATGCCGAAGTATTTTTAACAAAGAAAGAAATAAGGGATTAAAACCTATCGATTAAGCTTCGCGCTAAAGGCAAGATTATAACGCAAGGCAAGCTATTTCAAATGTCTCGGAAAATAGAGTACGAAACTTTAATAGCAAAAGGCGTCTTTATCCTAATTTATTAAAGCAATCCTAAACTTAAAAAACAACGCATTTTCAAATCTCGCATAATAAACAAGGTCAAGGGAAAGAAAACAATAAAGCCATATAAGAAATCTAAACTCGTTATTCAAGCCTTTAATAATAAAAGTAAAAAGGAAATATTAACTTAATCACCGACAATCCAGCGAATCAATTAAAAGCTTATCATTTACATAGCCGCAATAATAAAACACTTGCAACGCCTCCAGCACCTACCCAAGCCGGATATAATAATCAAAGATATCACGCAAGCTTACGTTTAAATGCATACAAAACTAATTCAACAAGTCTTCGCATAGCCACTAAAAGAAATCGCAAAGAAATTCCCTAAAGGAATAATATTTATAATAATGCTCCCGCTATACAGCATATTAGAATTAAGAAATCATTAATTTAACACGTATCACAAGCATCACATGAAGAACTTATAAATAAAGACTTCCATGTACGATCCATATTTACTTGTTACAACAAAAGATAATTATACGCTTAAAATCATTGGAATGCAAATAAACGATATTCTGATCTTTAAAGATGCTGAGTTTTTAATAAAAGAACAAATGAAAATTGATAAAGCCAAGTTTTTAACAAAACCGGCACAGATCTTAAACCCCATTAGCCCGCTCACATTTAACAATTGCATAATAATTATAAACAACAAAAGCTTATACATATCGCAAAAAAATTAAAGAGCAAAGATTAAGTTAGTAAACATTACAAGTAAAAATTACAAGCAAGCTTATATGAAGTAATGCGCTTGCAAAGCATATTTAGCTATAATTTGCTAACCAAAAGTTACTTTTAATTTGTCGATAACAACACAACATTAAAATCTAACGGCAAGGGAAATTAAGACTTTGAATGCATATCTGCAATAGCAAATAAATAACTTAGAAAAGAATCTCCAGTACATCCCCGTAAACTTGTAATTAGCTAAAGTTTATGTTTTCGTTAATAAATCTTTTGCCAATAACAAAGATCTAAGCTCCCAAATCGGGTTCATGCTAATTATCAGCACCGAATCGAAGGGGGTTACGGAATTTACCCTAACCGGGAATATTATATACATAAGTTTAACGAAATGCAAAAAGGTAATTTGTGCTATATTTGCTTTAGAATTGTATATTATAGTAGCAAGAGTTAATATATTAATTGCGCTATTAAGCATTATCAATATAATAATTAATAAATTTGAAATCAAGCAATTACCAATAATTATTTATATCAATTTTCTTTCGCTTTACAAATGTATCATCAAGCTTGATATAATAAAGGAAAAACATTTAATAATTAACATTATATTAATTTGTTAATCATATAAACATCAAGAACTTACAAAAATACAATAAATTAATGAAGCAAGTAATCTTGCTAATGCAATAACGAAGGCTAACTTTAACAAGGCTTTGCAAGAGCTTATTAATACCAATAAGTTAAAAGTGAAGATGGAAAGATAAGTTTAGCAGCTTCCCAGCGTCGATTTAAACAAGTAGCGGGGGAAATTCTTACGCTTGCTTATTTTCCTATATCAGATTTCCTTGTATATTTTCTTGCAACACTTATTTACATGTTTTACATTTACATTTTTCACGGAAATAAAAGTTAAAAAGTGATAAAGAAAACGATTTTCCATTTAGATTTTTACCCTCTAATTTAAAGCACCAATAAAGTAACCTTACAACAACATCCCAATAAAGACCTAGCCGCTAGTTTTATCATAAAAGGTTACTCTCATATAAAGATATGAAAAAAATGCTACTACAAAGAACCAACTTACGAAGCTAATCCAAAATAAGGCTTTAAGCATCGTTCTTATAAATATCACCGGCCTTAAAAGTGGCAGCGACGATAGCAATAACAACTTCGGCGGGAATTCTTGCTTTAACCTCTTCCTTATCATTATCTTCCTCCTTAATAGCGTTAATAACCGTAAAATGATTAATATCATTGCGCTTTTTGGTTCGTCTATTATTACTATTCTTTTTCTTTCGCTTCCTACTAGCCAGGAGCCGGGGGGGGGCTAAAGGGGTTGCGGTAACAACAGCAGCAGCGATAGGCGTAATAATAAAAAGAATTTGCTTTAACATCCCCTTCATTTCCTACAAAACTCTTATTTAACAAAAAGTTCTATTCAGCAAAAAGAAATAAAAGGGAAACTTATAAAATTGTTAGTTTTGAAAATTATGATGTAATAATGAAGAGTTTTAATTTCGCTTAAAAGAGCGGCATTAACATCTTTAGAAATTTTTGGTTTAACAATTACGCTAACAAACTTAACATTAATAAAAGTCGTAACAATAACGGTAACATCTTCTTAGCTGCCGGCAAGAATTGCATTAACAAGAGCATTATATTTTAATGCAATAAAATTTAAAAGCTACAGCAATTATTAGCATTAAACCCAAATTAAAAAGATAACAAATAAATTACGTAGCAAAAAAAAAATTAAAGGTACTTATTAAGACGCAACTTTCCTTCTTATTAACGTAATATAAGTAGCGCTTGGACTTGACATTATTAAAGCAACAATCATAATTCATATCGATTTTAAAGGCGTTTATATATCGCATGCACAAATAGCAATACAAAGCAATAAAAGCTCTGAAAAGGATTAGTGCAAGCATTGTTTATGTTAGCAAAGATTTTATACCATTAAGCTACCGTTTTTAATAAGGAATATTTACTTGTAAAGTACTTGATTAATTTGATATAAATTACAAAAATCAAGTAATTAGCAAAGATCTATTTTTAGCAAAGATTAAGCTTATGCTTACAAGTGTGGTTATTATTATTATTGCTAAAGGAAAAATCAAAAATTTTAAAGGAAAAGGCATTATATATACGATTCCTATAACAAGCAAATACGGAATCTTACTTAAATTGGGGGAATTGCGGGGTATTTGCTTGATAATATTATCTTTCGCTTAACATATCTTGCTATTATTATTTGCTACTGCGGCATCATTTGCTTCCACCACATTACAACACTTTTATACCGTTATTAATAATGCATCAAGCTATTATTTTTCCTTAATTGCATGTTATTATAAAAGGAAATCATTGCGTTAAAACTTCAAGATCACTTGTTATTTTTCTTCCATTGTTTAGCATAATCATTCGCTTAAAGGCTAAAGGGGTATTAAAAGGGAATCGGATAACCTGCAGCCGCAATTTTCTTCCAAAAAAAGTATATTATTTCTTTTATGTAATTTGTTTTGTGCTTAATCTGTTATTCTTATCTCACACTCTTTTGTATTTCCATTTGATTGCTATATGTTAAAATATATTATATTTCCAAAAGTAATTTTGCCGATGTTAATCTACAAGACCTATACCAAGTGTTTGATATATCCATATCAAAAGCCGGCTAGTAACTGAAGGGGTTTTAAGGGGATTACGGTTACGGGTATAAATCCTCTGCCTTCTCGCATTCCCTTAGCTAGACAATCTAAATATACTAAACTATTATTATACTTATTTTTGCTACTTTTATTATCTTTGTGATATCACATACCGGTGCAAACCCACAATTTTGTATTATAAGAAAGGTTTTATTAATTAATTATAAGGTAAAAAGGAGAAATTTAAGGTAAGGCGAAAAGCGCAATTTTAAAAAAATTATAGCGAATTTTGCTAGATTTTTTAAAAAGGTTTAATTTGTTTATTTAAATAAAAGTTAAAAATTGTGATATTAATTATATATGCAATTTGATTGCGCTTAAAAGATGCTTTAAAAAAACAATAAGTTATGAGAAATAAAAAGGTAAGAAAAGTTAAAAGAATAATTTGATTACGCTTAAAAAGTGCTTTAAAGAATTAGCAAATAAATATTAAAACTATATTTATTAATATTATATTGTCATCGCTTAAAGAAAAAAGAACGATTTTAGGGATTTACTGTTATATATACGCTTGCTTTTAGTATTAACTCTTGATTCTATCGTTTAAATTATTCTTATTATTCTTATTATTCTTATTATTCTTATTATTCTTATTATTCTTATTATTCTTATTATTCTTATTATTCTTATTATTCTTATTATTCTTATTATTCTTATTATTCTTATTATTCTTA
>JAFJYH010000562.1:0-15594 GCA_017365405.1 Cadophora malorum | reverse complement strand
GGTGGGAAGGGGAAGGGGAAGGGGAAAGGTGTTGTGAAGAGGTGAGGAACTGATTCGCAGGGGGGAGCATGAGGGATATCAGGGAGTGATGCTGAGGCCTGAGATATGCCGCTTCGAGGTTGTGAAGCTTCTGCTGAGGTGATGCTTGTACGTCCAGAGGAAGATTGAAGCTGTAAGAAGGGACGTGTGAACAGCACGCGATGACAACTGGATCGGGCAAGAAAGCAAAGATTTGTGTAATGATATGGTAAAGCACCAGGAGAGGAATCTCCGAGGAAGATAGAGCGGTCCATAGAGGCCGATAATGTTACGATACGAACAGACCTTCTCCCTGTTCCACAGATCTAATCAAACTGATCTCGTAACCGAAACATCTTCAAACAACGTCCATCTCATCATTGCGAGCTATATACAGCCCTCATCGCGGTGGATATATCAACTTCGTTACTCTCCTCCTTACATCTTGCTTACGAGGATGCTTCAGGCTGGGCGGGTATTTTTTGGAGCTAATTAGCTAGATGCTGTTCACGAGAGGGGGAGGAGTTGGAGACTCGTTGGGATTGTGATGTTGGAGGTTGGTCTGGTAGGAAAGGCTGACACGGACGGAAGGCAAAAGTATGGGAGGACGCTATGTGTGTGGGATTGCGATTCTGGATATCTGGAGCGTGGGGAAGGGGTTTGCTGAGTTGCACGGAGCCGTTACGCGAGGGTAGTAGTGACAATGAGTGCACACACGCACAGACGGAGAAAGGAAAAAGGAGAAAGGAAGGGTAGAAAAGTCTGGAGAGGATGGTCTTTATGGTATTGCAGTAGAGCATAGGAATGAACTCTCTGAGTGGAAAGGGTAGGTATGCTATGCCGCTTTCTTGCTTGTGTTCGTGAATATAATTGTAAAGTCAACGGCGAGCACAAATGTACCGCCAAAACCAACACCGATAATGCTATGCTCCCTACAGAGTTCAGAACTCCATACAATGCATCTGTCCTTCATCGCACCTTCTGCTCGTCTCCCGCATGGATATCTCTCTCATTCCTCTGCTTCCTCGCCGTCACCAGCTCCGTTCGGTTTCACCTCAATTTCAACACGTGGTATCTCAAACACAACACCGCCGTTCTTGCCTCCATCGACTTTCTTCCACCTTCCCATTCTATGTTCCTTGCCTACAGCTACGACGACGCATACCCCGTCTTTTCCCCTATCTCCTCGTTCGAATAGTGAGATATCGTTGATGACGCCTCGGACAGGTGCTGTAGATGGGACTGTGTCTGAATCTACTTCTGGCACCTCTCCATTGAGAACCACTTCGCCATTTGGTAATTGAGGCTGAGGCTGAGCATGAGGAATAATCCCTCCACTCCCCAACGTCCCCACCCTCTCAATCTTCTTCCTATCCTCACTGACCCTCCAAGCCCTCACCTCCCCATCCCAACTCCCACTCAGTATAACATCTGAATACGGGATTGTCGTCAACGCCGTGACCCACCTTGGCGTAGGTTGCGGTATGACATTCTCGTCTGGATGTTTCTCAGCAGAGACATCTTCGACTTTGAGAGCTGGGTCGACGCCGTGACAGAGCGGGAGGACGAAAAGCGGTTTCTTCTTGTGGACGACCCAGAGGGAGAGAGAGCCGTTGTCGGAGCCCGTCACAAACATCTCCTCGTCGATCATGGCGACGCGGTCGATGCTTCCTTCTTGGACTGAGGGTCTGTTTACACCATTCGTTCCATTGGAATTAGATTTCGACCTGGATTTCTTCTCCGCGCCACCACCTCGGAATACAAGCTGTGTCTCTTCTACCACCTTCCATAATCTCGCCGTGCGATCCCTAGCACCGACAGAGATACATCGTTCCTGCGCGAGGGCAGAGACGTCAACGACTTCATCCTGATGTCCGAATAGTGTTTCGACGTAGGCTAGTTCGTCTAGACTCCAGATCTTGATGGTTCGGTCTTTGGATGCGGAGTATAGCTGATTCGTTCCTCGTCGAAAAGTGAGACCGCAGACAGAGTCTCGATGTTGCGAGAAGACGCGGAGACAGGTCAGGGTTGCGGCGTCCCAGACTACGATGCGCCGGTCTTTGCCGCCTGTGACGACGAATTTGCCGTCTTGGGAGGCGGCGATGGTAAGGATTGTGTCGACGTGGCCTTGGTAGGCGTTATTTTTGCTTTGACGCCTGTCGCCGCGGACGAAGAGGATTTGTTCGGGTTTGCGCTTTGGTGGGGGAGGTGGTTTCTTGGATTTCCGCTTTCCTTTCTTCGGGAGCCATTGTTGCGAGGGGAGATCTTGGATCCGCCATTTGGTTAGACCAAGGTCCTTTGTGACTGTGTATGCCCATGGCGCGCATGTAGCTATACTTGTGACTGTCTCGCTATTCCATCTAAACCAGCTGTGTGTTGCGCTTTCGAAATCTAATTCCTGCGCAAGATTCCTGTATAAGCGGCCTTTCGACTCGGCTACATCTTCAATAAGACGCTCGGCGATAAGGTCTCTGTCTATTTCTTCGGCATCGAAGGCGGAGGGGTCGCCGTTTGTGGCGGAAGCTTCGACTTCGTTGCGGATGTTGGAGAGGTAGCGTTCTGCGAGGCGAAGACGTCGTTCTGCTGCTGTTTCTTCGGCGTCTGATCCTCCTTCTCCTTCTTCGCTGCTGCTCCCGTCTGCAAGGTCTAAGTCCATACCATCTTCCCTTGCACCGCCGCCATCGCTCTCGTCGTCGCTACCGGATATACTTTCATCGCGCTGTGGTTTTCTTGGGGCGGGTTTTGAAGGTTTGGATTTGGAGGCGTTGGATATGGATGCGATGCGCTTTTTAGGTGCAGAATTGGAATTAGAGGTTTCTGTTCGTTTTCGCTTTTTGGCGGAGGGGAGGGTGAAGAATGAGGACATTCTGGTGGCTGTGAGGACGGAGTGTTGTGAAGCTCTGGAGGGGACTTGGGAACTTTTTTCTGAGGCTGCACCAAAGATTGTCTCTACCATTGGAAAATTATATTCTGCCGGCGGTGAGGGGATGGATTGGGATTAGGGCGGGATTGAGGAACATCAGCATGCTTGCTTGACCTGACTTGAGTTGACTTTTGATATGAATTAGAAGTATTAAAGAAGTATTGAATGGAATATTAGACTATATTTTAAATCTATTATAGATTAGGTTTCAAGTCTACTATCGTGTTATTGATTCGAAAAGGCAGCAGTTAGTTTCCCTACTGGAGAGTCTGGTTGTTCCTGGCTCCAACTCTCACGCGGCCGCTAGCTTCAAGCTTCACAAGAGGCAGCAAGCTCCACGCGTAGAGAGACGAGACGAGCAGTCAAGCAAGCAACGACCTCATTAGAGCTCCATCTCTCCACGACCGCAACCTCCAAGCACAACAAACTCCACCCAAAACAACTACAACAGATAATCAAAATGTACGTATCACCTTTCCTCAGCTCTGCCATTCCTCTGCCACCACACATTTGCTAACGTTCATGCTTCACAGGGAGGTATTACTGGGCATCACCGGCAAGGACTTCACGCTCATTGCGGCCTCCAAAGCTGCTATGCGTGGAGCTACGGTCTTGAAGGCTTCGGATGATAAGACGCGATCGTTGAATAAGCATACACTGATGGCTTTCTCGGGAGAGGCTGGTGATACTAGTGAGTTGGGATATGTTCTGTTTTGTTTGGAGATGGGTTGGCAGACCAGAGCGGAGGAGAGGAGAGGTTGAACAGGGTCGATGGGCTACTGGGAGTCCTAGCTGGAACGGGAGATGAGGATTGAGCTGAGATGGAGCTGGAGGCACTGAGCGGGCTGCTACTCTGCTGCTTGTTGCTTTGTCGTGGCAGCCTCTCTTCTCTCAGCGTTCTCCCCCACAGCACTGACCTGGCTCTTCTTGTTTAGAGCATCTGCTGCTCTCCATTTCCGCTCCCAATGACCACCCACACTATGAAGTCGTACGTACACACAGCTAACCCTCCACAGTCCAATTTGCAGAATACATCCAAGCCAACGCCCAACTCTATAGCATGCGCAACGGCATCGACCTCTCCCCCTCCGCAGTCGCCAACTTCGTCCGCGGCGAACTCGCCTCCTCCCTCCGCTCTCGCAAACCCTACAACGTGAACCTCCTCCTCGGCGGCTTCGACCCCATCACCTCGCGCCCCTCGCTCTACTGGCTCGACTACCTAGCGTCTCTCGCCCCCCTCCCATACGCTGCTCATGGCTATGCTCAGTACTACTGCTTGAGTATATTGGATAAGCACCATCATCCGGATATTGAGTATGAGGAGGGACTGAAGCTGTTGAGGCTGTGTACGGATGAGTTGAAGAGGAGGCTGCCGATTGATTTTAAGGGGATGTTGGTTAAGGTTGTTACGAAGGAGGGGGTTAGGGAGGTGGAGTGGGATGATGAGGAGAGGATTGCTTGTCCTTAGATGATGGGGCTGGCACTGGAAAGGTGTGTGGAAGGATGGATGATGAATCGGAATGGATTGGAATGCTGGCTATGATAAACTGGCTGGCTGTACTATAGCGATATGATGGCATCAATGGAATGGCGAACGCGGTTGCTTTCAGGACCGGTACTTGTGTCTATCCACTCTGCATATACCCTGTGATTTCCCCGTGCTCGTCTTGTCCTCCTACTAACTAATAGTTACTTGGCCAAAAACTTGACATCCCCATCGTAATGACTTCTCCAGCACCTACCAACTCGATCTATAGCGTGCTTACTTCGTTACCTCATAAAGTCTACGCCGTCCAGAACGCCAGTCTCACCCAACGGTAGCACAAAAGGAATTGCTGCAAACACACGTCTATTTGTCTTCCAAGCCCCATCTTGTCGAATCCTTCTTCATCTCCCTCCACATCTCTATCCGTACCTTTAGAGGAATTATAGGCTGTATGTTATTTTGCGGGGCTTTCTTTGGATGGCGAGGTCCTCATTCACTGCCTCGGATGGAATGTGGGTGGTGTGTTTGGGCCCGGGATATGGTCAGATATGGGGATTGAATTTGGTCGGTCTTAAATGTATATGAACATTTTTTTTGCTAGATGGATACCGTACAGAGTTCTCTTGCCTCTGATCTGATCTGGATTTCATTCGTGCTTTTCAGGGGAGGAAACTGAAGGAGGGAGGCGGGGAAGGAAGTGGCAGTGGCAGTGGCAGTGATATCTTAGGAAGCAGTTGGAAAGTAGGCAAGGAGATGCCTGGATTGTCGGTGAAGAGTTGAGGAAGTTTGAAATAGTGGTATTTTTCTCGTGTTTGCATTAGAACAAAGCAATGAATATAGAGATTTCATTACAGTATAGGTATTTTGCTTTGATTTGCTTGCTTGCTGGATGAATGTTTGGGGAGTGGAAGGAAGGTGGTGGAAGCTCCCATTCAGCTAGCGCAAGACCTTTCTTAAAGATAGTCAGTCGTATATTGAGAACCATCTCTATCAAGAGATGTGTCCTGGAACGACGAGCATATTCGGGGTCTGAAGGTGCAATCGATATTTCCTTAGTCTCTTGCATCCTCATATGTGGAATGCAATTCGGTATGCCTTGCCTTGCTGCAAGATCTGGGGAACGTGAGATTGCTGTCCGCTAAACGTACGTACCTTCGATAGCAAGATGATGATACAGAATTGCCCAAGGAGTTGCTCTGGAGCAATACTTTGGATGATTCAGCGCTGCTGCGATAGAGTAGTCTTCGGCTCCGAGATACTCTGGATGCATTTTCTGTAGTCTGTAGAGTTTCTTTGTGCATTTGCCAAGCCTAGCTTTGGATCTTCAACAAGTGTGAAGTAGGAATATGCAAGAGAATATACTGGGATTTAGAAACAGACGGGTCTAGCCATGTGGAAGCTATGAAATGAACTTCAGAGATCGGAGCTAATACTCTTCGCCCGCACGTGTGGTCCTCAGTTACTTTCGCCCGCCTTGGGGTTTAGTACTGCTGCTGAAGAGACCTTGGAGTTCTTGAAGGGGATCTGGAGTTTGAAGGTTTCATAAGCGGACTAGCTCAGAAAGATTCGTGATTTGAGAGCTGCAAAAGAGACAGAGCATCTTCAGAATGTCCAGGTCTAGCGAGCTCAGCACTACCCCACGCCAAGGTAAATGGTCGAAGATCTTTGACTCAGGAGAGACAGGAGATGTTGGAACTTGTTGCAGAATGAGGGTACTTATTGCAGATGAGAAAGAGTTGACTCGGGTACAGACAGCTCATAGCTGCCATCTGATTGCTTTTGAGAATTTGAAGCAGTCTAAGGAAAATACTAATAACCAATATCAACTTTCTCTTTGTTCCTTCTGGGTGTCTCTCTCCAAGCGAGAAAGCAAAAGGACCCAAGCAGGACTTTTGACCCCTTTTCCTAAAAGAAAAAAAAACCGTCAAAGCGACCAATGAAAAATCAGCCTGCAGATTCCAACAAATGATTTTTCAAAATCTACACCTCTCATTCGCCGCCTCATGATGCAAGTATATCTGTCTGCAGGGTCCAATCAAAGCCACTTGGCTTCTTCATTCGTCCCGTGCCTCCGTAACCTTCAGCTGTCCAGCAAGAAGGCGTGGGATGGTGACCGGGGAAGATGTCTGGCTTGCTGTCGATAGGCAGGCACTTTTTCTGCAAAGTAGTGAATAGAAGAAAGAAAGACGGGACACTCCGTGTATCAGCATTCTGTCATGATAATATATACCTGACTCGATGCCGCACTCAAAACATACCCATTGCTTCAATTCGACTTGACTCGACTGGACGAAGGCAAAACCACCCCAATCGTCATACCTGTCACGTGTGATTTGGCGGTGAATTTGCTGACTAATTCACAGCTTTGGCCCTCCAGACCCTGACCGTTTCCGACCCAATCAGGGATAGCGCCAGTCCCATCCTGGCCAAGCGAGTTATCGGTTTTGTCCTACTAAAATTTTGCCTTCTCGCCTTCTCTTCCACCTACTTCTCTCCCTCCTTCAACCTCCCACAAACAACAACTTCACCCTCTCCCGCAAAACAAACAATACTCTACTCCTCTCTTTTTCCTTTGAAAGTTCTTCGTTCTTTCTGGGGATTATCAACACTCTACGTATTCTGCGTGTTACGATTTCGCGTTTGATTTGACATAGACTCGATCAGAAGCATCAATTCACGGCCTCTTCTTCCTCCTAATCGTTTCGACGGCGTTTCGCCTTCACGACAACAACACAACACTCTTCCACACTCTCTTATAGATCCCACGGTCTTTCAAGAGAATAAGGAGATTCTTGACTCTTCGCAGTTCACTCGAAAATAATACAACAAACGTCGGTCTTCAGCCTTACCACAACCAACAATCAATATGGCGGATCAACTCAACATGGGCAACCTCAACCTTGGGGGAGCCGGCGAGCCACGCTCGTACATTCCTCCTCACATGCGAGGAAAGATGGGTGGCCCAGCTCCTGCTGGTCCTCCTAACGGTGGCCCTCCTCCAATGAATGGTGGCATTAACGGCAGTGCCTGGGCTGGACCAGCTGCGTAAGTTATCCCCAGACTTCACCCTTTCCCTTCTTCACTAGTGGCCTGCTAACGTACTACCCCAAGCAGAAACGGATTCGCAGGTGATGCTCCTCGTCCCGCCGGAAACTGGGCCAACGCCCCTGACTTCACTCCAGGTGCCGGTGGACCTCCCCCACGTGCTGCTGGTGGATGGGACAACTACACTGAGCCAAAGGCTTTCAACCGCAACGGATATGGTAACCCAGGAGCTGGTGGTGCCGGTGGCGGATCTGCCCCTGCTCGTGGCGGCGGTGATGGACAATGGAAGGATGGCAAGCACATTGCTGGACCCGCAAACCTCCGCATGGAGCGTGAGCTGTTCGGTGTTGCTGACGATCCATCAAAGCAACAAACCGGTATCAACTTCGAGAAGTACGACGATATCCCAGTTGAGGCTTCCGGTACCAACGTCCCTGAGCCAGTCCTCCGATTCACCAACCCTCCTCTCGATGACCACTTGATCCGCAACATTGAGCTTGCTCATTACAAGGTTCCAACTCCAGTCCAGAAATACTCCATTCCAATTGTCATGGGTGGCCGTGATTTGATGGCTTGTGCCCAGACTGGTTCCGGAAAGACTGGTGGTTTCCTCTTCCCCATCTTGTCCCAGGCATTCATCAACGGTCCCTCAGCAGCTCCAGCTGGCTCCGGTGCCAACTTTGGACGCCAACGCAAGGCTTACCCAACCTCTTTGATCCTCGCACCAACCCGTGAGCTTGTCTCTCAGATCTACGATGAGTCCCGCAAGTTTGCCTACCGATCATGGGTCCGTCCATGTGTTGTTTACGGTGGTGCTGACATTGGTTCTCAACTCCGCCAAATCGAGCGTGGTTGTGATCTTTTGGTCGCTACCCCAGGTCGTTTGGTCGATTTGATCGAGCGTGGCCGTATCTCCCTCTGCAACATCAAGTACTTGGTTCTTGATGAGGCTGATCGCATGTTGGACATGGGTTTCGAGCCACAAATCCGTCGTATTGTCGAGGGCGAGGATATGCCAGGTGTTCAGGACCGTCAAACCCTCATGTTTTCCGCCACCTTCCCCCGCGACATTCAGATGCTTGCCCGTGATTTCTTGAAGGACTACGTCTTCTTGTCTGTTGGACGTGTTGGTTCTACCTCTGAGAACATCACCCAGAAGGTTGAGTATGTCGAGGATATGGACAAGCGATCAGTCCTTCTCGACATCTTGCACACACACGGTGCTGGTCTTACCTTGATCTTCGTTGAGACCAAGCGTATGGCCGACTCGCTTTCCGACTTCCTTATCAACCAGAACTTCCCTGCTACTTCCATTCACGGTGATCGTACTCAGCGTGAGCGTGAGAGAGCTGTGAGTACCACCCAAACCCTTTCCTTGATAAACAGTCACTGACTACAAACAGTTGGAAATGTTCAGAAATGGACGTTGCCCAATCTTGGTTGCCACCGCTGTTGCTGCTCGTGGTCTCGATATTCCCAAGTAAGTCATTCTCCACCTTGTCGCCTCTACATCTGCTAATCGAAGTTAGTGTCACCCACGTCGTCAACTACGATCTCCCCACTGATATCGATGACTACGTTCATCGTATCGGTCGTACTGGTCGTGCTGGTAACACGGGTATTTCTACCGCGTTCTTCAACCGTGGCAACAGAGGTGTTGTCCGTGATCTCATCGATCTCTTGAAGGAGGCCAACCAAGAGGTTCCAGCTTTCCTCGAGAACATTGCCCGTGAAGGTTCCTTCGGTGGTGGTGGACGAGGAGGTGGACGATCTGGAGGTGGACGTGGACGCGGAGGCGGTGCCAACCGTGATTTCAGAAAGTTCGGCGGAGGTGGTGGTGGACCATCCTACGGAGGCGGATTCGCTGGTGGTGCCCCATCCTACGGCGGTGGTGGTGGATTCGGTGGACCTCCCCCTGCTGCTGCTTACGGTGGTGCTCCCGCCTATGGTGGTGGACCCCCAGCTGGCGGCTACGGCGGTGGAAGCTATGGCAACCCATCTGGCGGCGGTGGTGGCCAATCCTGGTGGTAAATCCACCTTGACGACGTCTTCCTTCGACCCTGTTATACATAGACATGGGAAAGGCGTCATTTGAGGTATCAGTCCTTCACTGGTTCCTGGGTCACCTGGTCCTTTTCTTCTACATTTTTCGACAACTCGGTTT
Source organism: Cadophora malorum (assembly GCA_017365405.1). Lineage (NCBI taxonomy): Eukaryota > Fungi > Ascomycota > Leotiomycetes > Helotiales > Ploettnerulaceae > Cadophora > Cadophora malorum. The sequence continues at coordinate 5,958 of JAFJYH010000562.1, read as the reverse complement.
CTTTACTTTTGCGATATCGATTTTCTGGTGGCGGCAAATCACGATCGAAGCTGGCTCATGTCCCTTGCAAATTGAGCCGGCTTTACATTGTGCTTTCGACCATCCAAAAGGCATACGAATAGATAGCGTTGTCTTTTGTTCCTGGCTGTCCCCTTCGTCTCGAGATACCCAATAGACAGAAGGCGATCAGGCAGATGCATGAGACGCCACATACGGCGTACCGGTCATTTGAGCTTTTTTTACCCTGGGAGCGTGGAAAATCCCTGGGTTCACAGAACGCATCATGACGGTCATGTTTCGGAATCAATTCTGCTTTCAATAATACTCATCGGAGGTTCGGCAGACAACTTCGCCTGGTGCTTCCACATAGAAGATCGTGCGTGCACATGGTTGTTTTCTCATCTGTTTTACACGCGAAATTGCGTTCGCCTTTTCTGCTTTCTTGCGCTGCGATAGACAAAAGTGGACGGATGGATGGAAAAATCTCTTCTCGGAATTCTTCTCATGGGCAACATTTGGGAAAGAAGTCTGGGGATGGGATTCTTCGGATAATGATTGATCTGATTGATCTCTGCTCTTCGGTTTATCTTTTTTTCATCACGGAAATGCGTGTGGGGTCTGCAAATATTCGAAAAATCGCAGGCACGGCAAGGCAGGGCATGGATACCCCAGATTCTTTGTTTTTCTTCTTATCTCCCGGAGGAGAGGACGAACGAGGATATAGATTCGATGCTTGGCTTGGCTTGGTTTGCGCATACGGGCATACATAGAGCTAGCTGGATGGAATACGGAAGTGCTCCTGTCCATTCCATGCGACTGGCGTACGTACGTACGCGCGGTATGAATGTCGTTCATACAAGACGCGGACATTGCATGCGTACAATGCAAATACGACAGCGAACACGCGCTGAGTGATGGGAAATTTTTCAGTGGGATGATCTGATCTGATCTGATCGATGATTGATCGACGGTTGATCGACGATTGATATCCAGTACAAATGAAAGTCCGTTCACCATACAAACATATGCTGTGTTTTCTCCCCTCTCTTCGTGACTTGTGACGTGATGTCAACTACTTGATTCTACGCCAATGTGATCTGTAAGTCGCACTCGCACCAACACCCTCCCTTCTCGCCTCTCTTTGCCTCTCCCGCGAGATTCTCCTTACTGTAATGTTAGATGTCTCTTTGATAGTCAGTTGCATGTCAGAACAAGGACAATATCTACACTGTATTGCTTACTTGTCGCTTGCATTCCCAATCATCATAACACTATAGATTATATTGATCACCTATGACGGATATATCACAGCCACATTTTCATTCTCATTCTCTTCTCGTCCCCCACACCGTCCCTTCCCATGCCCTTCTGCCCAACCTCAATTTCCGGAGATAAAAATGGCATGTTTCCCAGTGGAGTGATGGTCAACGACATGAGGAGTTCTCCCTTTCCTTCAACGGCATTCTCATCACAAAGGATAGTGCCGATCGAAAGCCGGACATTGCTCATCCATTTATTGTGGTTGTTGAACGGATGGGAACTGCCCTTCCAGTAGCCTTTTCTCTCCTCGAATTTCTGACTCGACACGTTTGGATGGTGTCTTGGAAGCTGATGGAACTTACGGTCGAAGTGTCGGATATCGATGATATTTTAAACGGTGAATAGATCAAAGGGGAGATGTCACAAAACAGGTTCGGTGCCCTGGTGAAAAGACTCAAGTCCTCCATCTCCTCAACCTAATCTTCGGGCTACTGTACTGTGCTTACCATGCACCTACAGCTTTTTAATCTCATGACTTAAAGTGATATCGAAGCTAGTATAAGCATTGCAATGTATTCACGAAAAGACGACGAGTACATACAACGCATAGCCGATGCGATAAGACGGGATATGTCCTCGATGAAAAGCAGTGCCACTCTCGCTATGGTGTTTCTGCCGGGAACGTTTCTCTGCGTAAGTGCTGCTGTGATCCAGTAATGAAGGAAAGAATGCACTCGCAAATTTTTAGTCTTTCTTTAGTATGACAATGTTCAACTGGAATCGTCAGCCAAGGGAAAGTCTCGTTTCTCCGTACATCTGGACATACTTCGATGCTATGGTACCCCGACGCCGCTGGTTATGTATATCTCGAGGTGGAAGACCAGAGAGACGCGGATCACTCCAGCAAGAATCTGAGCGAAGAAAATTCAAGAGGGAAAACACAATGAAAGTATAGGGGCCTTGAGGAGGAGAACTTGTTCTGATGAGGTCGTTTGGGGTGTTCACTTCGGGAGCAGATGATCAGATGTTCTTTGGGAGTAAACTTTGAGACCGACGTGTGTTTGCAAGACTAGCGTTTGCAAGACTAGCAGAGCTAGGGCATCGACACTCATGAGTGATGGATGATCATTCAGTCGCCATAGTCATTTCGCTCTCCTTTACATTATTGTATGGTATTTTCTTCGTGTACCGAACTCTTATTAGCATTTCATTATTCTTGTTACCGACGCCATAATTATGTCCTGTGCATCAGGTCTCGACTGAGAAGGACATGCTGATAAAAGTCAAAATCAGAATTCGCTCAAATTTTCACCCGAAACGCTCTTTTATTTCCCGAGATTACCACAGCTTCTCATGTTTCCACCGCCAACAGAACCAAAATGTGGCGAAATTGTCGAACATTTCCGTACAGTTATCGATAAGTCGTGGAACAATTTTCTCCCCTCGGAACACGAGCCGCATCTCACGATACATTACTGCGGGGTCCCATGGGGAAGGACGCCCAAAAAGGGGGACGGTCCGCTACCTTCCGTCCGCTACCAAGTTTATCCATTCCGGAGCAACGGCAAATGGCCACGAGACTGAAATGAAATTTCGCAAGAGCAAAGTCTTGTTTAAGTGCTCCCAGGGGTACCGTCGTACCTGGATCTGGCTTCGGGTCCTGGGCCGAGCTGGCCCTGATGTGATCAGATGGACATTGAGGGGTGTGGGAAGGGGAGAGCGAGGAGGGCTCGCTTAGCAGGGGTGTGCGGGAGGTACTCTGGTAGGTGGCATATGCTTGCGAGATGTATATTACATGGATTACGAGAAGCTTTATGGTACCTTGCTAGACGGTCCTTGAGGAAATCAGATCAGAATCTTCGATGCCTCGGTCCTGGCGCTAGTCTGTTCAGGTGTTGTTGGTGGGAGTACCCCCCATTTCGGATCATGGTCTCCGCCACAGCTGATCCTATTCAACTCCACTTACACTTACAAGTGCAAGATACCAGTGGAATTGGTACCATGGATAGTAGATATTGGTGTTTCATCGGGCCGCCATGCCTCGTCTAATTTCTGTGAGAGTTCTGAGCAAGTGATTGCGCTCTTGGCAAGAATATATAACGCAGGCCACGTCCCTAAGCTTGGAATCTCCAGGACAACAAGCTTTCTCCTCACTTAACCCAAGGATGAGAACTTCTTCGATCCTGTTGAGCGGCCTGCTCGCCGCCGGGGCACAGGCTCAGCTTGCAGCATACGCACAATGTGGAGGGCCAAACTGGACTGGGACGACGACATGTGTTTCTGGATACTATTGTCTCTACCAAAGCCAATGGTACTCTCAATGTGTGCCAGGAACTGCGGGCACGACTGCGAAGCCAACTACCACATTGGTGACCAGCACAAAGCCAGCAACGACCTCATCGACCAAGGCTAGCACAACGACGTCGTCGGCAGCACCACCTACTTCGAGCGGAACGGGAAAGTTCAAATGGTTCGGTATCAACGAGTCTGGAGCCGAGTTTGGTCAAGGGAATTATCCCGGTGTTTGGGGAACACACTTCATCTTCCCAGCAAACAGTGCTCTTGATGTACGCCCTTTATCACATTCCTATTTTTAGAGTAAAGACTAACAACCGCAGACACTCATCAGCGAAGGCTACAACATTTTCCGCGTTGCTTTCTCCATGGAACGCCTAGCACCATCCGGAATCTCAGCTGCCCTTGGCCCAGCATACCTCGCCAACTTGACTGCCACTGTCAACTATATCACTAGCAAGGGCGCATATGCGGTGCTTGACCCGCATAACTTCGGGCGATTCAACGGTGCGATCATATCGGATGTTGCTTCGTTCAAGACGTTCTGGACAAATCTCGCTACTCAATTCAAGGGGAACTCAAAAGTCGTAAGTAAACATTTGACACTTATTGTTTTCACTTTTCACCATGGGCTTTTACTAATGACGGTTTACGTGTCCAGATCTTCGACACCAACAACGAATACCACGACATGGACCAAACCCTCGTCCTAAACCTCAATCAAGGCGCCATCGACGCTATCCGAGCCACTGGCGCAACATCGCAATACATCTTCGTTGAAGGAAATTCCTACTCCGGAGCATGGACATGGGCATCCGTCAACGACAACCTGAAAGCTCTCACCGACCCGCAGAACAAGATCATCTACGAGATGCACCAGTACCTCGACAGCGACGGATCAGGAACGAGCGCAACTTGCGTTTCGAGCACGATTGGAGCGGAGAGAATCGCGGCTGCCACGGCGTGGTTGAAGGCTAATGGCAAGCAGGGGATTATTGGGGAGTTTGCCGGGGGTGCGAACTCTCAGTGTATGAGTGCTGTTACGGGGATGTTGAATGTGTTGAAGGCAAATACGGATGTTTGGACTGGTGCACTTTGGTGGGGTGGTGGCCCTTGGTGGTAAGTTTTTCCCATTCACGTTCTCTGATAAAATGTGATACATCTAACTTGCTTTGTAGGGGCGATTATATTTTCGGGTATGAGCCGCCGTCCAGTGTTGGGTATAATTACTATGACTCGACTTTGAAGGCTTATGCTCCCGGAGTTTAAGTACAAACCTTTATCAGGCAGTCTGGGGTAGAGAGCAGCGACAAGAGTAGGATGTCGGGATATCTTCGTGTAAATATTGGAGAGGGAATCTGTACATATTCAAAAGAACATTCGTTAGATGATTAGAGATGCCTAATTCTGGCCTTGTTGATATTTGTTGGCTACTTACTTGTCAGGGAGCTTGGTAGCCGCCATGTAGTTGATCAAGTGACTCAAATCATAGGCCTCGAGGACCATTGGACAAAGAGTTTTCCTCGAGAGGTTTGCTTCTTTGAAGCTTCGACTCGAACAATCTCATTGTTATCTATCAGTGTTTCGCAAGCTCGAACAAAGCACCTAAGTGCTGTCACACAAAGGGGAATACGCACCTACGGTTACTTCCTCTCGTTGACGGGCCCCTGTTTAGCACTCAGTAGTGGACTAAGCGAGGCTCGTAGTACTTTCATCCATCAATGAGTTGGATCGGCCCGAACAACTTTCCATGAATATGTAAATTCTGAACAGTGTAGGAAGAAAGCACAACCTATGGCCATTCTGATCGGCTTACCAAAACAGTGTCCACTATCATCCATAAAACACCAACAAGCTTCCCAATCCCCCCCTCATTTTCTCACCACACAGCTTCACCTCGAGGTTCCTCACCACCATCAAACCACCAACACGCATACACAACAACACCTACGTATCCGCAATCATGGTCCACTGCTGTAAATGCAACCGCGAGTTCGTCGCCACCGAGTTCATGGCTCACTTCGATCGTGCACATCCAGAGGTCGTGCCAGCCACGAAAGTCAGATGTACTTTCAAAACTCACGGTAGACCGTGTGGAAAGATGTGTGCTAGCATTCCGGCTTGGAAGGAGCATATGGAGCTTGCGCATGGCGTTCATTAAGCGCTGCGTGTGGCTGCGACACATGGTGTTGACCGGCTGGTCTTGTGGGTGTGAAGGATCTGAGCTGGCTCTGGTTCTCATCTTTCCATGCCTTTGCTTCCGTAGCTAAGTACTACATAGCATCCCCGGTCCCCCATGATCAAGAGAGAGCACTTAAGGTTCATGAGCGCGTGTCTCTTGAGAGGCAATTTCTCAGGAAAAGATTTGTAACCAAAATATAACGTCCCCCACCCCCCTTTGGC